>JAALGZ010000046.1:0-294881 GCA_015227615.1 Labyrinthula sp. Ha | reverse complement strand
CCTAACCCTAACCCTAACCCTAACCCTAACCCTAACCCTAACCCTAACCCTAACCCTAACCCTAACCCTAACCCTAACCCTAACCCTAACCCTAACCCTAACCCTAACCCTAACCCTAACCCTAACCCTAACCCTAACCCTAACCCTAACCCTAACCCTAACCCTAACCCTAACCCTAACCCTAACCCTAACCCTAACCCTAACCCTAACCCTAACCCTAACCCTAACCCTAACCCTAACCCTAACGGCTCCCATGTATCGTCTATGGGTTCAAAACCCCTCCATCTAACCCTAACGAAATACTCACCCTTGGAGTACCTAATGTCCAGAAACTTGTGAACTTCAAGTTCACCCCAATTATTAATAAAAACCTTTCGAAGCGAGTCGTCAGGCACAAAGCCATCAGGCTCATAGAAGTATAAACGACTTCCATGCACAATCTGGGTTTCCCCATTTAATAATCTAACCCTATACACATTCGATGAGAGTAACTCACTCACATTAACCGGAGCAAAACAGATCAATTTAATTTTATTATTCTCTCTAGGGGTATTTTTCGTACTAATTAAGCACCAGTCTCCAGGCACATATTGTATGCAAGCCTTATCAACTCTCTTTTGGCGCTTACTCCAATATTCGTTCCTTTTCCTCTTCATGAGCGAGACATAATCAGCTACCTGATTATGCATCTCATCAAGCTCACGGCGGAATTCCTTCGACAAGCGGTATAAAACGTCCTTATCGACATTAATTACAACCTCTCTTCCCCCTATTTTCCGAAAAATGACTTTAGGAAAAGCCTCCGTTTCGATATATTCCTTAGATGGATCCGTATTCAAGAACAAAAGGTTGGCACTAGGGGCTTCCTTCATGCGAGGGAGTTTCCTACTAGGCAACGGAATCTCGTTAACTGCAGTCATCACTGACTCAATCACATCCGGCCACTGATCCCATTGTAACCTAAGTTCCGAAACTAAACTTCGCAAGAACCTCAGAACTTTCCTATGAACAATTTCCACTTCCCCATTGGTCCAACTCGCATAACTCACCGCGTAGTTATGAGTAAATTGAACCTCTTTTCGCAATAATTCAAGTAATTGGTTCGCAAAATGGGAGCCCCTATCAGTTACTAGGGTAAACTCCACTTCCAATCTCCAGTAAGTATGAAACTTACTGAGAGCCCTAACTACTGTTCTTGCATCAGCCTTAGGAGCATAATGAAGAAAACAAAACCGTGAAAACGCGTCAGTTATAACCAAAATATAACCCTTAGCGTTAACATATAAAAAGTCAGCCACAAGTACCTATTTAGGTCTTCTAGCCTCCGTTACTAATCTGAAATTCGCTTTCGCCAACTTAGGTGCCCTATTATAGTGGATGCAATTGGACCTCAATCCAAGCATCACCGTCTCCGCTGATACTTTCGGACCATAGCTCGACGGTATCTTCCATTTAAATCACCTAACTTCCGCCACATCTTGAATTCTAGAGCCGTGTCTATTGGCCAAGTGGATGTGAACAAGTTGGCGTTCGAACAATGATTTGGGAATTATAATCCTTCCCTCCTCCTCAGAAATTTTTAACCCATCACCCAAAGCTTCGCGCTTTTGAGCATCCAAAGGTTCCTTTTCTGAAATCCGCTTCCATTCTCCATGGTAGTACGGATTCAAACACGAAATGCGACCCTTATCGAAGGCTCGCATCCTCTCAAAAGTTAGCTTTTCTTTCTGTTTCTTAGGAGAAAGCCTTAATTCAGAAACTAGTACATCGAGTCCAACTCGAGGTACTTCGATTTTAACATCTTCGTTAGAAGAGTTATCAGATTTTACAATTTGGGTTGAAACCCAAGTTCCAATCTCATCTAAAGATACAACAGATTCCTTATCCACTAATGCTAACCGGCTGTACTCTTCTTCCAAGCTCGGCTGTTCAATTTTGATTTCTAATCCACCATCTGGCCTCAAGCCATGGCTGATTCCATCATTTTTATACCACGGGTGCAAGGTTCCCGTGTCAAGCGAATCCGAGTCAGACTCAGTGTACTTATCCTTCAATGGACTCCACCGATCCGATTCTTCATCGATATCCATTTGATGTCTGAACATCCTCCTATAGTATTTACGTTCTCGAGATGTCAAAGATAGCTGTGGACCCAATGACACATCGGATTCCTTCCGATCACGGCGAATTGCCGCTCTCATTATCCGAATCGAGTCCACCCTTTGATTCTCTCGTTCCGACGTTGCCGCCCAAGGTGAGAGCATGTCCGCAAAGACATTATCTTCACCTTTTAAATGGTATAATTCAACGTCCGCTTATTGCAGGGTCAAGACCTATCGTTGCAACCTATTCAAATGGCCATGGTTGATCTTAGATCCCCCTTTTATAATGGCCCTCAAATTCAAATGATCCGTATACACCTGTATTGGCGTAAGATGAAAAGGTAACAGATACGACAATCTGTTAAAAGTTTTCACGATAGGATATAACTCCCTGTGAACAATTCCCCATCTCGTTTGGGTATCCTGAAATTTCCCAGAAAAGAACATCATGCGAACTACCTTTTTTTCCAAAAGTTTCCGATCTCTTTGAGAAGTATCGGCTTGCATCAGAATCGAACTGAAGAACATGCCAGAAGCATCTGTTATTAGCAACAGATCCTGGGTTCTATCATACAGGCTCAATTTCTGCTTCGCCGCAATACTAATTGTCTTAAAAAATCTCTCAAAGGCCTCTGTTAATTCACTAGACCAATGAACCCTCTCATTTTTCCTCTTTAATTCCAATTTTTTACCTCTCATTTCAGGGTAGAATTCCATAATAACACTCCTCAACTCAGCTAACTCTGGAATTGCCAAAGATAACCACCGAGACAAATGCATCATTGATGCCAATTGGTAAACATATTCTGGCCTTGGCACATCCAAGATCCTAGAATAGTATTCCTTCTTAAAATTCCATTTCCCATTTGCTACCTTACGTCCACAATACACAATTTCCTTCACCAAAATAACTGACTTAGCAGGACTAATACGAACTTTAGCTTTCCTTAAGTTCGTCAACATAATTTCCAATAATTTTAAATACTCATTAAAGTCATCTGCATAAAGCAGACTGTCGTCAATCCATTGAATGACTCCATTCCTTGGACGATTCATCAATCTTTCCCCCACCACCTCATCAACCATCCTCTGATGGAAGAATACTGGGGTACTATGATATCCCATTGGCGCAAATTGGAGCTGGAAAGTGCCATGCTCCGAAACAATATTAAAATATTTCTTTGCTTCTTCAGTTATACCTAGCTGATCAAAGCCAGAAACTACATCAAAGCTTCCGTAATATTTACTACCTGCCAGATTATCGAAACAAGTCTCTAAATGAGGGAGTTGATTAACATCCCTCCTCAAAATCTTGATAACATCAACAAGATCCACAACCATACGCAACTTATTACCCTTTTTTGGTACCGCAAACACAACTGATCCAAACTCAGCTGATTTAACTTTGGTAACCAATCCTCTTTCTGTCATACTTAGCAGCTTATCTCTAATAAAATTCGATTTCTCCGACGACATCGGCCTTACCCTCGGGTAAGCTAATTCAAAATTTTCCAAAGGATACACCGGCATCGGTGTCATCCCACTAATTTTAGTCTGAGTGTGGTCTGTGGCAAACACATCCCAGAAGCTCAAACACAATTTCCTAAGTAATTTTTTCATTTCTACTGAGGCTTCCGAGCAATCTACCATCTCATTAATGGCTTTCTTGATCAAAGGTTCCTCATCCTCTAAGCTCAAACCTTCTCCTACATCGGGAAGAAGGTTATCACCTAAGTCATCATCGGCAATGTCCTCGACATGCCGCCGTAATTTTATGACTTCACCAAAGTCAACACCCTCAAAATTCCCTGAATTTATGCGCTCAACCAAGTCGAGACTACCAATAGAGGCATAAATCCTTGTCGGTTGTATAGGTTTAATCCATGAGTCGACGTTAAATGACCGGGGATCATCCCCTAGTCCGTCATCCAAGACTCTTTCCCATGCGGTATATAAATCCGTTGTAGAACATCCCCGAGCGTCCTCGTTAGATGGGAGTCTACCCAAGGTGAGGTTTTCACTAAGTGATTGCCTCGCTTTAATGAATCGGACCTCGACATGTCCATCAAGATTCATTAAGGTTTTTGGCACGTTGCCGACCGAGATTTGAGGGTAACCTGAAATGGCGCCATCCTGCAGCGATTTAGCCATCAGCATCAACCGCGCCACCTCCCCGACCGTACCATGGGGTTCAATCAGCACATTCTTGTGCTTTTGTCTACTAACGCGAGACTGACACATACCCCTACCATAAACCATATACCTCCTCACCGACTTAATCAATTTGTTGGGTACCCAGTTTAATACTCGGACTACCTCAAGTAGTTTATACCCTTTCAATGTCAAATAATTCATAATCAATTTAAGTTTATTCAAAACAGTACATACAAATATTACACTGGGCCAATTACAGATCTCTAATCTACTCTCTAACCACAAGACACTATTAACAAATCTATAAACAATGAGAGTTGAGATCTTTTCTTGTACTTGGCCCACTAGGTGGTTAGCCTGGCTGCCGACTCCCTATCCGAATCCCAAGTTTTGAGCAGGATCTAATCCCATCTTCCTTAACTCAGGTCTCCCAATTAAAAAGCTAGGCCAATCCTGCGAATCTACTAAAACTACTTTAGCTCTAGGACAGGCCCTATTCTCTAAACCATTGACTTTGACAACAAGTCCTACATAACCTACGGCTAATATCCTAACCGGGGCATCATTGGCAACATGCACGTTACCACTAGCACTAGAATAGCTTTCCAGCAAATCCTTGTGCTTCATCCAACTCCCTACGGTAACTTCGGCTCCGCTATCAAACTTAGCATCACCAATTACCTTCCCATTCTTAGTGCAAATCTCATAATTTTCAGCAAAATCACGAAATTGGGATACTTCCCCCACATGCACTTCCAAAGTTGGATACTCCTGTGTACCCTCGATCATAAGATCGTAGCCTTCCGGCACCATATTTTTCAACTCATCAAGCTCCTTTTGTCTGGGTGGAGCGGCTAAGGCAAGCACCTTGCTTTCCTTAAACCCCGGTTGCGGGTCCGAATCATTAGCTGATTCTTTCCCTCCAATCATCATCCTGGCTTTTACAATCAAAGAATGTTACAATGATGTCACTCCTCTCGGCATCTGATAATTAGACTTACCTCCAGGAGTTTCCATCTGACGACGAAACGTCCAGTTGATGAAATCTTGCACCTGTCGAGTTTTCAAAATGTTTCCCTCGACAGATTTCAATTTTCTTTCATCATCCTTTCTCAAAACATTCACAGCAAAGGTTACACAATCGTGCATCCCATGCCCGTGATGATTACAATAACCACAAGTTCTGTGGTGATTCCAAGGGATCTCGGGATACCACTTCTGATGAAATTCTCTTTCCTTTCTCAATACACTAATCGAACCACCCGTAAGAGCAAGAGGTACCGGACTCGCTGCCATCGGAAATGGCACAAACCTAGCCACTTTATTAACACTAGGCGTAGCTATTCTATTCACCGAGGGAGTTCTCGTCTTCATTTCCTTGATTTTAGATCCCGACTCTGAGATCTGACCATTAGATGCATCAACACCCCTGTCCAACGCAAACTGGCGTTGGGCTTCCAAAAGGGTTTAAAGCATCTCAACCGAGCGAAGGGGGTCTTCGAAATTTCTAACTTTATTCCGAATCGCCTCCTTCGACAACCCAAAGCTGAGAGGCACCTTCTTTGTTATTTCAAATAACAATTCCAAAAGTGCTTCCTCCCCGAGTCTCTCGGTATATCCTTCCTCTATCTTAGAACTTACGTTCATCATGTAAGTCTGGAATCTTTCCCTGCTGTCCCCTGAGGCCGGGTACTTAACTTCCTTCAGAAGTCGCATGGGATCTTGGCGATTCTCAGCCTTACCTTTCTCATAATAATCCTTAAGGGAATAATAAACTACATCCCTTTCAGATTCCGATCTACAAAATTTCTCCAACAGTTTCTCATGAACGAAGCGGCGAGGTTGGAAAGACGGATCCAACGTCAATAATTCACCAACTACGTTCAACCATTGGCCAAGTTTCTCCATTTTCAATGTTTCTAAAACATCCACTTTCGGCATAATATGCTTCACTCTAGTAGTGGCAACTAGAGGAGCAGCCCTAGATTGTGATACCTCCTTAACAGCATCCCTCAAAGAATCAATTTCGGCCCTAAGGGTATCGATATACACCCTAGAGTCGACCATCTTCTTATCAGTGTCTGCGCGAAGGGCGTCGACATGACCCCTCGCATCACCAATCATCTGATGGATTTCCCTATTACGAAACCTTCGTTTCTCAATTTTACTATGCAATTCTTCTCTGTCAGCATTGACTTGAGAAGCTAAACTCGGCAAGTAGGTCGACACCGCCTGCGAGTTCACATAGTTTATGATGACATATCTTTTCAATTCTCCCGCATTAGGATCATTGGGTTGGATAGCATCAAACATACTTATGTCCACGTTGGTCGCAAGACCAGCCGCTTCCATATCCAATTCTTCCCCACCGACCTTCTCAGGCCATTCTTGGTGTCCAGGAAGACCAATCGCTTGATTCTCAGCGCTTTTACTCCTTAGTGCCGCTAGGGTTGCATTATTTTGAATGCGCGCCCTCTCATGTTGCCCAATTAACTTAGCAAAAGCTATCCTCTTTTCCTGAGGATTAAGAGAATCAAACTCTTTCAAATCCCTCTCAACAGTCTTTTTCTCAACAAGGGATCCAGCCGCATTCCCGCTGGTAGGATCGTTTAGTTTTCTAGTGACTTCCTTGTAAAGGTCGTCGTTGGATACAGCATTCCTCACGGAAGTTGCTGATCTATCAATTTGAGCTACATCAGCTCCCACACCATAATCTAGGGACTCATCCGAGGATCCCCTTTTCCTAAGAGATTGACCTTTCTTCAGTCTATACTTGCGATATGCCAAATCTCTTTGGTCATCATCGCTCAAGACATCAAGGTCCTGTTCAAAACCTAATTCCCCTACATTTTCCTTTTGATTGGCGATCGTTTGGTCTAGAATATCGACCTCATCGATCTCATCCCCACTCGAACCACTAGTCGTTTCCGCCTCAAGGGCTTGCGTGTCCCCAGGGAGCGAGATCTTGGAAATATCCTTGGCTTTATAATATGCCTTAGATGGTTTCCTCTGCGGGATCTCCAATTCAATCAAATTTGAGGAAGGCTTAGCCTCCTCAACCAAGTCAATCGTCTTCGTCTTCACAGACTTAAACTTCTTCGCGACCGGCTTCACAGCCTTCAAAGTCGCTTTTCTTTTCCCTTTTGCCCCAGGCGTCTTTAATTTCACCTTCAGGGACACTCCTTTTTTCAAAGTTTTTGTTTTACCTCCCGATTGAGGTTTATCCTTATTCGATGACGAAATCTGGGTAGTCTGGTCGGAAGACGGTAAAAACTCGTTCTCCCCCCTCAGCCGTATCCACAGAGGACGTCCTTTCTTTGGGGTTTCCCCCTCCTAATTTCAATGAAGGATCTTCATCACTCGATTGGGCAAGTGGTGTTCCTGCTCAGGTAACCCGAAAGGATCCTTTCTTAGAACCCATTTTTCCTAAAGTGCTTTGGAGTACAATTGTTTAAACAATCTATCGATCTACGGGGTGATCAATATTCCTAACACAAATCCCAAAGAAAAAGTAACTCTCGCAAGATTTACTAAATCTGTCAAATGTAACCAAGTTTTATCCTTGAACAAACCTAGACGAAACTAAGTTGATAAGTTCAAGCCCAAATTAACTATGATAACCTTTTTTAGTAAGATAAGCAGACTATTATCAAGATACTTGGAGAAACAAGCACAATAATCTGTGATTTATCTTTTGTTGGTTGTTAAACCTTAATTAATGGCTGGATTGGCCATTCTCTAACTACCTATATTTTACCCTAAGATAACCCTAGTAATCTAATATTCTACTATAAAATATCTAACCCATAATTATTAATATTCACAAGTTCTAGTAAGAAAGAGTTCACACAAATTATTACTTTTACAAAAAAAAATATTTTGGGCAATTAATTTATGTACTAAAATAACAAAAACAAACAAATAAAAATAAAACGATGAAATCAATTAAACAACAATATGAAGAAAGATATGACAAAGCAGACTTTTATATTGTATGGTAGTTTAATAAGCTTAATTATTCAAAGGAAACATTATGATGAGCAAACTCCTATTAACCCAAACAAGTTCAAAAGGGAGATAACAGAGTTTGTAAAAGGGTTCCAACCAGATAAGGAAGCTTCTACTGTAAGGTATTCTATCTTCTTTTATCTTTATGTTAGATTTCGATATTGTCCCTTTGATGCTGCTAAGTCTATATTTATAAGATTTATTCTCTGTTTTCCAGTTGTGAAAAAACTCAGGTATTTTATTTTGTTTTCTTTTCTTAACTTTAGATTTTGGAAATGCAGATTCAGTGATGAAAACTTTAAAAAGCTTCAAGAACTTAAAATCTTGAAACTGAATCATTTGAAGTATCTTTGTTTAATATGTTTAGTTTAGGTTTTTGGGGTGTAATATTCCTGAAGTGAGTTCTTTTTGCAGTTTATTGAAATCAATCAGTGTAAAAGATATAAAGTAAAAATATTTTGTATTATTATTTAGACTATATCAAAACAACTTCAGTACAAAATATATATCAAATATATTTAAAAGTTTATCTTTTAATAAAACAATCTTAAGAATAGAGTATTTCTTATTAAAATATTGAGTTTTTAGTATTCTTGGAGAGGTTCAAAATAAAGTTATTATTTCAGCTATAAAAAACTTGTTGAAAACTAATACAAGAATAAAAATTTTAATATATTCTGAATTTTTCGGATCCAAAAAGCGATTAGAAGAAGATATTATTGAGTTACAAGAAATAGTTGATTCACATCCTTCTATTCTTGGTCTTCAAGTTTATGGAAGTTTTATTGAACCTAAAGGGAAAACTAAAATATTAAAAAAAGTTGTTCATTCTGCTTTGCAAAGTCAATATGAAGAGATAGGTTCGTTACAAGAACTTCCAGTTATTCTTATGGGTATTTTATTTACTTTAACTTTATTTTTAGGTGCTGGAAGAACTGGAAAAACTTCTTTATTAAGAAACTTATCTGGAAAAAGTTTTCAAAAAGAAACACAATCTACTTTAGTTTTGGAAGATTATCAAATATTTCAGGTTAACGACGATATGAATGTATTTAAACCTCTTACAAAATATGATCTTACTGTTCAAAGAGTGAAGAATATGTTGGATTTTAAATATATTATTCAACATGAGGTTCAAAAAAAGTCAAAATATAAATTAGATTTTGAAGATGAGTTGATTACAAGAACTATAAGAGAGAAAAGTTTTGTTGAACAATATACAACAGATACGAGTTATTCAGATTTTAAAAGTTATGATACTTTTTTACGTGTTTATGATTTTGGTGGACAAGAAGTTTTTTCTTCAGTTCATCATATTTTTATGAATAAAAAAGCTATATATTTGATTGTTTATAATATGACAAAGTTAAAAGAAAAAGATTTATTTAGACTAAAGTTTTGGTGTGAAAGTATTTTAAGAAATACTCCAAAAGCAACTGTTTTATTAATTGGAACTTATTTAAATACTTTCTTAAAGAAAAATAAAAGCCTTGAGAATATAAACAACACCATTAAGTCCTTTTTGTCTAACCTTTCTGGGAATTTAAATCTTGTTGAAGATAAAGAAACAATTTTCTTTCCTGTTGAAAATGCTGTAGATTCTAATAAGAGTCGTGAAGGCGCAATTAAAAAGAAGTTAATGAGCATGTGGATACATGAATCAACGTTAAATGACTTATTCGAGTCAGGTACATGGATCAAATCTGTTTATGTATTATTTTTGGATAATTGTCGTGAAGAATCAAGTTATATGACAGTTCAAAAGTTTAAACTAAAAGCTAAAAAGTGTAACTTTTCTGAAGAAGAAATGGAAGAAATGTTAGCAATATATTCTAAAGAAGGAATTATTTCTTATTTCAAAGATATAAATTTATCTGAAAGTGAAAATTTTATATTTTTTGCACCCTCTTTTTTAGCTCAAGCTTTGGGAAGTTTTATTCGTGATGAAACTTTTCATCAACTTGCTTTTAGAACAAATAAAAAAGTATTTTCAAACTATAGAAAATATATTGATTCAGGAATAATAAGAAAAGATTTATTTGAAGTTTTATTAAGAACATATTCAAAAAAAGAAAAAGAATATGTTTTAAACTTAGCTTTACATAGTTTGGTTTTATTTGCAGATCCAAGAGAAAGAAATGCTTTTATTGTTCCAGAATTACTCCCTGAAGTAAAAGATTCAAAATTAAAAATATCTTTGACTCCTGATTTAGTGTGGAAAACAGATAATCCGATTACAAGAGAAAAGTTTCTGCAAATTGTTTTTATTTTCTTTAGCCACAAAAAGCTTCAAGATTCATTTTTGTACAAGTTCTTTTCTAGAATAATTTTTGGTCCAGGTGAAATACTTGATATATTTGTGATTAAAGAAAACGAACTTAGTTTTAGATTTATTGGAACAGAAAGAGATAGTTTTCTTGTAAGTTTTATACATCAATTGGTTGGGAAATAAATTAAGTGTGAACAAGAGGTAGAAGAAATCTTTCATCCTGAAAAGCAAAAGAAACCTCGCTTTTAAAGAGTACGACGGATGTTTAATCAGATGAAAAATATTTGGAATGATTTTAAAGCCTAATTGTTTTTTTTAAGAGTTTTAGAATAATTCCAGTAGTTCCGCTCTTCTAAGTTGATAATATCCATTTTCCAGCACTATCAACGTGAAGAAATTACTTGATCACTTTTTATAACGACTGAATTTGTAGTTTTTTTTCTTAACCTTACACAAACGATTGGCTCTACAGAAACAACCTCTTAACATATTTATTTCTATAAATTCTTCGTTTTTAGCTAGGAGATTCAATTAACCCAATTATCTCCAGTTTGGCTCTGTTAGTTCTATTTTTTATCTGCCTATACTTCTAATATTTTGTCTTGTCTTTCTTTAGAATCGTTTTTCATAGTTCTAGACATTAAGCACAGTGGTGCATTACCATAAGGATAGATGTCGGTTAAGACGAATGGGAATTCAGAATCGAGAAGTGGTTTTCTTTGTGAGAAGTTGTGCAGGGATATTTTGTAAGAGACGACTATTTTTGGGTCACTTATTAATGTGGTATAAAATATTGGCTTGTGTGTCAAGGGTGGTTATTGGTATTTGTATTGCGAAGTTTGTACTATGTTAGTTTGAAATATGGGAACCCAGGTAGTACTACATTGGTAAGCTCCATTAACAAAAAAGAGACACTTATCCGTTAACAAGTTAATTGTGTAAAAAGAAAAAAAACAAAATTATTTGCGTGAGATTTAATCTGAGGACAATACGATAAAGGAAAGTTATATTTACTTGGAACAAAGTTAAATACACATATCTAGGTGGATTCTTCCTTATCTGTTATCAAGTGCACACGTCCTTTTCTTTGGGAAATCTGAAGGACGAAAAACATCAATATTGCAATATTGAAAACCTTTTTTGAACAAACAGACGAAGGTTTACTAGTTGAAGAGAAGTTAAACTTGCAAAGATTATGTCTACAGATAATAGTGAAACGTAGCTTATACAAGCGCAATTGAGTAGGCTCTTTACAGAGTTATCTAAACAAAAGTTAACTCAATTTTCGGAGATTACAAAAAATATACTCAATAAGTCCCAAACTAAGATACGGCAATTAAGAAGCTTTGAAGAAGCTGAAATAACGAGGTTTATACACGAATATGAGAGATTGGAGCCAAAGCAGCGAAATATGGTGCGTTTGAGGCAGAGATTAAATCAGAAGACGTATTATCAGATTGAGAGCTGCGGGAAGGCAGGATGGAATGAGCGGATTATTGATTTCTTGAAAGGAATTTTGTATGATGACGAAATAGAAAACTGCAGTACGGCAGCAGATTTAATCTCAAAAAACCTAGTTTTTGATACAACAGTAAAACAGGATCAGGCTGTAGAAGTTCTCTTTAGAGAAGTAAAAGATATCCTTACGAGACTACCGGTGGGAATGGAAAGAAAACCCAAGCAGATAGCCAAGGACATAATTAACTTGTTACTGGAATATATTTGGATCCGTGAGAAATATTTGTTTATGAGGCCACAGCTAAGTAGCGCGAATAGGGAGGAGCTGAAGAAGCATATACTAAGGGGTATACCACCTCCATATATGCTCGAGAGAGCTAAGGCAGTGCTGGAAATGGAAAAGAAATACAAGAAAAATTCGGGGAAGAATACAAATCGGATCTGCGTGTGTAAAGAATTAGAGAAAACCAATGGCGAAGATCCAAAGAAAATGGAAAAAGAAGTCAAAAGAAAGTACCTTGAGAAATATTGGTGCGAGTGATGTTTTCGTTTTGGTCATTGCCAAAGAAGATGTCATAGGAGGATCAACCACAACCTTCAAGACCTTCAGACGACGTGTTAAATTCAAATTGGGAAGCCTATATAGCTAAAAAAGAGGAGAGAGATAGAAAAGAACTGAAGGTAGTTGAAGCTGAGAGGAAATCGATTTTGAATGAATCAGTTTATGATGGCAGTCATACAATGCAGGAGGATATGGAGTTTGAGGAAGAAAACTTCTTCAGTGGATTCCAGATTATGAGGGTAGAGCACGTGGATTACGATGAGGAAAGGTAAATATTTCTGTCAACGATACCCATGCAAGATGAAGAAAACGTGGTTGATTTTAGTAAAGTGACAGGTGATATTGATGTAGCTGTTTCAATAGAGAAGGCGGATAAAATGTACGTAGCACTTTTAGACAGCGGAGCGTTCAGGTCTGGTACAAACGATAAACTGAGAAAGTACTGCGAAAGGGTTCTAAAATTGATTAAACCATTGAGAATCAAAGCTGAAGTAGGAGTTATTTATGACGTGCGGAAAATAGGCAGCATGAAGAAGGTAGTAGCGGAGATAAATGGCTCAACATACGCTTTCTGAGATATCGAGTTCATGATTTTAGATTTCCATAAATGGGACAAGATTATCATTGGCAACGATATCTGGAAGCAATACAATTCAAATCCACTATCATCACCTAAGAAGGCAATGACAAGGGAGGAGAATAAAGTGAGTCAAATTACTGAGGGGGGAGGCTGTTCTTATTTAGCGATATGGTTTGAAGAGATGGTAGGGGCAGAAAAAATATTCTTCGAGGAAGTGGAGAAAGTGGTATATGAAAATTCTGGGAAAGAGGCGGTAAATGAATATGCGAAAGTGGGAAAATTACCAGAGGCAAGCCAGGAGAAGGAACCCTCACGAAAGCTGATGTTGGCAACTTCAGAATATATCCCAAATAAGGATATAGGAGAAGAGGCAGTAAAAACCATATATTTGCGAAGGAGTTAGACAGGTTCGTGAGGGAGAATACCGGTTCTATTTGATAACGAGTAATCAGATGATGTTGAGTTGAAGGGAATAGATGAAAGATTGAATCTTGATCATTCGGCCGAAGAAGTTATGGAGAACATGAAGAAGTCAATTAGTCAAGATTTTGGAAGAATGAACTTATCCTTGCTTAATAATTCTCCGATGTATAAGGGAAAGTTTGAGAAGTTATTTATGAAAAACTGTGCTGCGTTTGTAAGCAGAGAGTCACCAACACAGTTATCTATATTACCGCCCATAGAGTACACTTTGCTACTGGGAAGAGTATTGGTTGTACTCAAACCAGGACCTTTAGGACATGAACAGGAGAGATTCCTGGTTAAACGCATCACGTAGATGGTTACTGCGGAGATTATTAAAGTAAGTAATAACCCAACCACTGCTAGTAGCGTCCTGGGTGTCCCTAAAAAGGGCCCTAAAAATTTCGGATAGTGGTGGACTTTCGTTCACGGAATAATATTACTACCCGAGTTAGTAATACGTTACCCTGGATTGAACAACAAATCCCGACAACAAGAGCAAAAAAGATTTTTATGAGCTTCGATTTAATATCAGGACTCGATTATTTGCATACGAAGGGTTCATTGAGTGAGTATTTTCCCTTTGTGACACCTTGAGGTGCCGCGTATTCATTTTGTGGTTCGCCAGGAGGACGGTGCAATATACCCTTCGTACTTAACATGAGGAAAATATCTGGTGTATTGGAACCTTGTGATTTGTGGCTGGATAAAGCTATACAGTGGAATGACGACGCGATGTTAGTAACAGATAATATAGATGATATTTATTCTATGCTGGAGTGTTACTTGAAAAGGATCCAGAAAATGAAATCGAGGTTAAGCACAGAAAAATGCGTACTGTTAGCTACTGGCGAGGAATTTTATGGAGGGAAAACCAGCAGTAAAGGTCACGGGTTTTGTTAAAAATATGCTGAACAGTTGCTGTTTAGAGCACAAACCACTTCTGTTCATGAGCTCGCATAGGTTATCCACACGACCAATATTTTGTCTTCGGTCATACCGGGTTGGCGAAAATAACAAAATTAGTAACATGTCGATATAATTTATAATGGAAAGTGCAAAACATGGAGTGGATAAAGTTAAAGTTATCATGGTCTGGTGAATTAAAGTTTTTAATTTGCTTATTAAAGCATTGAAGAAGTCACTAAATACAACACTAAACCATTAGCGCCATGAAGAAGGGTGTATAAATATTCTCCAATACATCGGATTTAAATTGAGTTTATATGTATCTCAATGTGCCGCACCAGTGAATCATTTGCACCCGTTTAATAATGAATTCCGTGTTACAGTGTTGAAAATTGAAGTTTTCAAAGGATCGAACCTTGATTGGTATGTCAACAGTAAGGAGTTTTTCTCAATGATAGTAGCAATCCAGAAATTTCCTTACATTTAATTATTTAGTAATAGGGAACTTATCCTGTTTACATATTATCGTAACCTTGTATGGGTGCTTGCTCCTGAGAATGTGAAGATTAAGGCGTATGCATAGAGAATATGCCAGTGGACAGTAGAGTTTTCACGAGTTAACCTGAAAGCCTACCATCTAGATGGCATGAAGAGCATAGCTACTGACTGTCTATCCAGGTCGTTTAACCTGCAGAGAGGCAGTGAGGAGGTATTCAGAGTAAATAACATCGATTAAGAGTACTGGAGAAGAGTAGAAACGTACGATGTGAGCAATAGGCATCCTTCAAGAGCTGCCCCTTTAGCTTCGCCAGGGGGAGGTAATGGATGAGTATTTTGTCTTGATGATGTAGCAACGTTACGTTGAAGGTATGACAGAAGTACTTAAGAAGAAAGATAAAATAGTTTTGACTAGATATTTATTAACGCCTACTATTTTTCATACCATTGTTTATATAATCATGGGTCAAAGAAGAATGAGCTGGAGTATATAGCTAAACATTATTATATAGAGGATGTAATTTTGATGAAGAAAACATTAGATAGGATGTGTTATCAATGTTTACATTACTAAAGAAGCTCGCTAGTTATTAGAAGTCCGCTGAATATAACTGAATTTGGTGAAGAAGCGAGGAAGATATTATGCCCGGATTTTTTGTATATAAACTCTGCTAGTTGAATTTTTGTTATTATTGACAGTCTACGAACGCAACAATATTGTCACACACGAAGAGTGTTCATGCAGAAGCGGTTATTGAAGTATTGTAGTGATGGCATGCTCATTTTCAGTTGGGGAAAGACTTTTTGTTGCTGACAGACCAGGGTAGTCATTTTGTGAATCAAGTCGTGCAGAAGCCCCTTAGATAATCTGGAGGAATAAAAAGATTAACCACAGCGTCTACTTCACAGAAAAATGGAGCGGCGGAGGTGTGAAATTAAAGCATTATCAAATATCTACGAAAATTGGTTTCCGAGTTTGGATTTCCAGAAGATAAGGGGTCTAGCATTTTATTGATTGTGTGAAGTTTTTTAGACATGAATATGTTAACCTTTAGAGGACCGGAGAAGAAAACCCCATTGCAACTTCCGATGGGTGTATCACCCAACTTCCTATCGGTAGGAGAGGGATGATGTGGCATTAGCAGGGGAAATTTGGAGAGACTTAGGATAGTATCAGAGGACTTGAGTCGGAGAATACACAGTTATCAAAAAGTAGCTTATCAACAGGGATTTCGTATCTAGACTTGGTCAATAGAAGCTTAAATCAAAGACTTGCACCGATTAACTCTCATAGTGACGAATATATCTTGGCAAGCATAAGGGGGCTGACGTGGGCAATACGAAAAATTATCATTCGAGATGATCCAGATCTTCCCAAGTAATTCAAGTGGTATCGGTGAATTTATATGAGGTAGAAGAATTAAACGGAAAGCGAAGCATGAGACATTTTAGGCTTCTTATCTCGTTTGCTCCCAGTTAGTTCTTGCCAGATGCTGATACCAGAGTCGTCTTTATATTGAATAAGGACAAACTTGATGTTGAAAAAAAATACGTGGAGTAAAAAGGACGGAGAAGGGCGAAATTTAACTGAAATTAAAATGAAAGGGATTCCCGCCATAGCAAAGCAATTCGGAATCAATCGTTCCAATGTTTGAAAACCTCCCAGTTATGGTAGCGGACTATTTTCGGAGAGAAGATTTGCTCTTGTCGACAGAATGTATTCAGTTTATTCAAACACTGTTTCCCGATGATGCCTACTAGGGAGATATCAATTTAGTAAGGTTGAATCCTTTGAATCATATTATGAAAATTTTGATAAGAAATTAATCGATAGAAATATATTCATTAATACGAAAGAATGTCTCCAATTAAATTTATCGGCCTACGAGTATTATATGTTGAGGATGGTGATATTACAGTGTGGGATGAAACAGTTTATTGGGATAGCGAAGTATCTTCCAGGTATAGGAAAACAGCAGGTCTACACTATATTACAGAGAATTTTGTATAGAGAAAGTTTTGAACATTATGACGAATTGAAGCTGGACATAGAAAAAGTCAGAAAAGTTGACTACAAACTTTTAAATGGGAGTTATTTTAAGTTGAAGCTGCCGAGGAATGTGAGTTAAATGGCCCTGGAGATGTTGTTTTCTTTATGGAGGCATGTTAAAGAATATGCAAAAACATGCTAAGGAGCAGTTTTTTACTCAAGTATACGACCCTTTAACTTTGGAAGAGTTGAGAGTAAGGCTGGGTACTGTCAAGAGTAAGATTTATATGATAGAGAAACGCGATTCATGTCCTAGTTAGAGTAAATATTTAGAGGAACTGAGAGAAGTTGTAGTGTCTTTAACTAACAGTTATGTGCACAGGGATGAGAATATTCGTGTATTTGTTATGCAAGCAAAACTGTTAGTAAGAAAGTATGATTAATCTGCGAACGGCAATGCTATTTCTTTGGCCAAGACCGTAACCCCAAGTATGTGGAAGGCAACATATAATAGCTTGAAGTCAAAAGTTTATTTATGGAATAGTCTAAAAATAGTATTGTAAAGAAAATGAATGTATAGTTTTTTTAGACTTCTAAGTTGAGACCAAACGTAGTCATAGCAGACTCTCCATACCGTGTTTTCAGTGAAAACTCCGTGCGTGGACGAAAAATTAAATACACAACCGTGACGGATAAAAAAATGATGTAATACATTTAGGTAAGTCAGTTGATGATATTTTGCTCTTTATTTGGACTATTATGAGTAAGAGAGAAGTATCATTAAGGATGATAAATAATATTAATATTAAATTCGTGGACATAATTATATGGATTAAAATAACAACTACCGGAAAATTGTGTATATGTTGGGTAATTTAATATGATCTTGTATTGATGAATTTTTATTGGGTTTAAAAAGAAATTTGCATAGAAGGATGACAAGAAGATCTCTGGAGAAAGAAGCGATCTTTGGAATCAAGACTGGTAATTCTCAAAAATAAGTTGAGGTATGCGAGACTATTAAGAGAAACTTTGCGAATGATGCGATTAAAGTTGAAATTTTTGGTCGCAACAATAATGCAAAAAAGAGATAAATCACAGTAAGAGACGAACACGGCTTCTGAGTTGAAAAACCAGGAATAAGTCCTGGGGAAAATATTTAAGGATATTTGAGAAGAAATTACTATTCTTGGGTAACTTATTAATTTGGTATAAAATATTGGTTTCAATGGCAAAGGTGGTTATTTGTATTTCTACTGTAAAGTTTGTATTATATTAATTTGGAACAAGAGAACCCATGTAGCGTTTATTGTTAGGTTCCGGTAACAAGATGAGGCAATTATCCATTAACAAGTCAATTGTGTAAAAAAGATAAAAAATGAAAATTTTACACGAGATTTTTTCTGAAGAGAATCCGATAAAGGAAAATTATATTTACTTCAAACAAGGTTAAATACACATATCTAGATGTATTCTTCCTTATCTGTTATCAAGTGCGCACGTCCTTTTCTTTGAGAAATTTGAAGGGTGAAAAAGCTCAACAAAGTCCTGAAAAAACTAAAGAACCGGAGGCACTTTTAGGGTTTCGTGAAGAACAGGGAAATAATTCGAGAAATGATCTTGATGCAGAGAATTCTCATTTTAGAATTTCCTTTAATAATGCAATATCAAGAACCAAATATATAGTGTTGTAAATTACACAACAAGAAAAGACAAAAGAAGGAGAAGCCCATAGAATTGAAGAAAAGAAAATGTTGTATCCTATTGGGATTAAATTATAGTTAGCTGAAGCCGTAAATCTACAGAAGAATGTGAAATGAATATCTTTCCAAAATGTTGAGCTTAGATTAAGCACCAATATGGCAGCTTTGTTTATAAGAAAGATCTATTGTAAAATATATTATTTATCGTTTAATTACAAAAGGCGCACTACAGAGAAACCTCATCATTGGCGAGATTAACCCAATTTGAGAATCTGTAACCAACTTTTTGATTTTTATCCCGACAACGCAGCAATATGCGTGATAACATGTTTACACCACTCCACGTCATCACTTAGTAGTTATAGCTCTTCCTGTAATATAATACAATACAATACGTACCGTTAATAAGTTAAGAATCTGAAATATAAGTACATTCTTATAAGAAGGATATAAACTAGTTTACGTTTTATGAATAAGGAAAGGAAAGATAGACCACAGACCCAAGCTGTCACAAGGAACAAGCCGAAATTCACGCCTGCTGACTTAGCCAAGATAAAGAAACAGCTGAAACAAACAAGAAGTCAAAAATCTATCAAACACAAAGATCAGAACAAAGACAAACCCCCGTGACACAAGTAGGACAAAGTCTATCTTCTCCCACTAATTTTTATCAACAAGAGAAACTCAAATACATGCCCATTCGCTCAAAGTTACCAAACATTTCACAACTTTCAAATAAACTCCGAGAAACAGATCCTTTCGAAAAAGAAGGAGATGAGGATAACCTCAGCTCAATTTAAGAAGGCTCAACTATCTTAGAAGGTCCAAGCATGTTTTATTCAATTCAAACTAAAGAGCCTGCTAAGAATAAACCAGTTCGATTTACTTACTCACAAAATATCAAAATACAGAAGCTGACATCTTTGGATTATGAATCTATAGTTGAATTCCTACATTCTTATCATCCAATGTTCAAGAATAACCCATCTCATTCTATCTCTGCTCATTTCTCTAGGAAAGTAAGATATGTATTAAAAACTGGGGAATAAATCCTAACTCTACATCTGAAGTAGTGAGACATCTTACTAGATATATGAAAAGTGTTGAGCAAAAGAAAAAGAAGAACGCGCTGTTAAGGATGTCAAAAAATTAGAATGGAAGAAAAAAATGAGAACCCTTAGATCAGTTTAGTAACTTCTTCGATCAAGTTAATGAATATTTAATGCACATTCCTGCTGAAAATAAGACAAAGAATAAGAAACGTATTACAAAAATTATTTTGAACGCTTTACCTAAGAAGATGTATTTAAATTCAAATAGTATGTTAGGCGATCCGAAGTTGCAAGACCTCATTTATCTAAGTAAAAAAGTAAAAAGATACGTAAAAATTATGGAAGAAAAACTTCTGCAATCGTCTTCATCCGATGATGAAAACGAAGAAGATACCAAGGAAAAACTGTCCACGGAAGATTCCGAACTTTTGCCATCTCCAATTAAAAAGAAAAAAAAAACAAAGACAAAGAACAAAAGTAACAAAGTGAGATATATCTCTGTGCGAGCTACATTCGAAGATACGAAGAACTGTAAAAGATCAATAGTTTTAGAATGTTGCAACGATTCCAGAAAAGATTTTGAAACAGTAAAAGGTTTACTTGATACTGGAGCAGAACGAAACGTTGGTTCTCTCCTGCTACTGGAAATGTTTTGCACAAAGATTGAAAAGCCGAAATCGATCAAGGAAATAAGATGGGGCGGAGGTGTCACTAAGAAGATAGCGAAGGTTGCCAGAATTAGACTAAGGCTGCTGGAGAGAAGACTCAAGCTCAATCTTGGAACGCTTACGGTTTTCTCAGTTGACGATGCATCCTGGACTGATTTTCTTATTGGGTTGCCGAAAATCAACAGGTTAAACTTACAGATCACGCTCAAGAACGCAAAAAAAAGCAAGACCAGGATGCTGGCAAGGGGAGCAACCATGAAAACTCGATAGAGCCGTCACGTTTTTAATATTTTAGCTTCGACATGGATCATAATGAAGGTCATAGTTTGAATCAAGAAAAGCAAGAGGAAGCTGAAATAAGATCTACATGCAATAAGGAAATACAGTCCAACTTCGCTGATATTTTTTCCAACACTTGCAACCTATCTGATTTATTCAACAAAGAATGCATGGAAAATCTGTACCTGCTTTTTGTTTTATCGAAGCCATCAAACTGGCAAAACATTTTATTTCACTTCATTCATTCTCATTTTACCTTACGAGAAACATTATGAATTTACTACAATCCTAACGACACGACGAAGAAATACGCCCACTCATACAAGTTAAAAAGGAACATCTTTTTAACCATTCAGAAGATATCGTATTCATGTTTGATAACAATAAAACCTTTGACAAAAGAGTTAACTTTCAAAGTTCAAACGATATTATATTCTTACAAAGAATTGATTATAGTCAAGTTTCAGAATCTTTAAGATCTCTTTCTAAAGAACTTTATTATCCAAGGCATATAAACTTTAGAAGTAATCTTCCTGAAGCTTTCTCTACAAGGATGTCAAAGGTTATTACACCATATCAAGTATCGGATAGGCATTTTGAGAACCTTTCTACAAAAGACGTACCGCCTATTCTAATCAAAAATAACTTACATGATCTCCCAGCTGAGTTTAAAGAAATAGGTTTAGGAAAACATGCAGAGCCATTCAAGGATGAAGAAAAAGAATTAAATATCATTTTACAGGAGTAGATGGATAGGATCAAAAAAAATAAACGACGGGAGAAAGAAGAAATCTACTCAGATATTTCTTACTTATTTACCAGTCTTTTGCTTGTATCAATCTACAAGTCAGATAAACAATCTTAAACCTATTGAATGTGGGCTCCAACAAGGACACCCACCTATTACCTCAGCGGAATACCACCTAACTGAACAGGAAGAACACTTTTTAGAACAAAAATTTTAAGCTTTACAAAACGCAGGAATATTTGTGCCAGTGAAAAAACCAACTTATGGATCGCTAGTATTCGTGGCGCCAAAGAAATTTAATTTCCCCAATGGCTTTCATGACTTACCTGCTATTGAACAAGCTAGATTCAAAGAAGAAAATATATTATCTTTATTCAGAATGGTGGTTAACATAATCAAGCTAAATAAGTATACGGTCCCAACAATATTATCCCTTCCGCATTTAGAAAGACAGTTTCAAGCTTTACGGGGAAGTACAGTTTATTGTGGACTGGATATTCTTAGTGGGTTTGATTTCATGCCTACGCATAAAGACAGTCAAAAATGCTTCACGTTGGTTACAAGAAAAAGCGTATGGATCCGTTTAGGTGCTCCAATGGGCTCAAAAAATACCCCAACGTACTTCGCTGAGCGGATCATCAACGAAGTTATTGACAGTCCCAGCGACAAAATATTTAATACCCAACCAATGGAGCAATGTGTTGGCTAGATGACATTTTAATTTATGCTCAAAATGTTTCAAAGCTGTAAGGTATACTCAGGATAATATTCAAAGGAGCTTTACTTAAGAAGGTTGAATTCAATTTCAAGAAGTGCATTCTATTTGACGACCATGTTGAATGGTGTGGTAGATTAATTAAAAACGAAAAGATACGCTTTAAAGATAGTTCTTGCAATAAAATACTATCTATGCCGCGTCCTGAGATGGCACATCAGCTTGGAAAAATTATTTATTTATGCAACTGGTTGATACCAACTATCCCATGATAAGCTCAGATCAGAGAGCCATTTAATGAAATCGTTAGCTTACACGGAAGAACACTGGAAGACCTTGAAAAGGCAGCAGTCAACATAATTTGGACGCCTACTTTGAAAAAACTTATGAACTCCTTAAACAGGAAATTGTGGCGGCAAGAAAAAGATATTTAGAAGTCTACGATCCTGAAAAGGAACTACTTTTATTCACAGATGCCTCGGAAACTTTATGGAGCATAGCAGTTCTTCAAGATGATTCAAAGAATACAGCGACAATGTAGAAACTTTAAGCCCAAAACCTCTCATATTTCTATCTGGAACATTTAACAAAGGACAACTTCGTTGGCATGTTTCCTCTAAGGATTTGTATCCTATAATATATACTTTTTAAAGGTTAGACTTCATGTTGAGGACACATTATCTTTCTATTCAAATCTACACAGATCATAAAGTTATACTTGCTGTGTTAAGAACAGAACACACAGTGAAACAAGATTATTGGGAGGTGTTATTCAGATGGAGCTTGCAATTGCAGCAACTTACACTAGTAGTCCATCATATCCCATCACGAAGAAACTTTCTGGCAGATATTCTCATCAGGCGGGGAGCACCAGAAGCAAACAATGAAACGTCAACAATTAAGTTTACCAAATTCTCTTCATTTAACTCAGATACAGAGATTGATCAGTACGACGATTTTATTAAAGACTATTTAGAAGATGAAATTGAACCATTTCTTACAATTAGAAGAATAAATACGGACGATTCAGTTTCACTTTGCGCGTCTAAAGATACTATTCTTACTGAACGTTTAAGACCAACTCAAGAAAAATTACGTCAAAACATTCTATCCCTTCTCAATCCCTATTATGGCAAGAAGCAGTTTAATATTCTTGAAACAAAAAAAAACTTATCAAAGAACAGAATAAGATCGATCCAGTTCTAAAAGAAAAAACTACAGTAAGAAACCAAGTTCGATATATGGGAACGAAGCTTGTCATTTCATTTACTTTATGTACCAAAGTTTTAGTTCAGTTACATATTTCTGCCGGTCACCCATCGTATTCAGATGAAATCAAGTTACTTAAGAAATACTTTCTTGAACAAATAAGCCAAAAAGATGCCGATCTCTTACTTAAGGTATTCCGTAAAAAATACTTACATTGAAATCGTTGGCCAAGAATTTAAAAAAGACCTTTGGATCTCACTCAATTAGCTAGACAACCAAGAGGGATTCTACATGCAGATTATTTATATGGCAACTATCAAGGTTACATTTTAGCTTTAATGGATTCCTTAACAAGAAAAATACAACTCACTTATTTACAGTCTCCAACTGCTTTATCCATGGCTCAAGCTATTATGTGATGGTGTGGATCTTTTAACATGCTGAACCACTGTCTAATAGTTACAGACAACACATCTCATTTCAGCAATCAATTACTGACTGAGCTTTCTGGATCATTTACTTACACTCAAAGTTTTAGCATAGCTTATAGTACTTGTACTAGTGGCTCTATCGAAGTTATCAATTCAAAATTATTACATTACATTAAAACTATGGTTTCTGACTACGGGTTAACATATACAGAATGATATTCTATTTTGTAAACAATCAATTATATTATGAATAACAGACCAATGGTTACTCGCAATAACTTTACTGCAGATGAACTATTCCTCAGAATTAAGTCTCAGGAGTTGATTTACCAACGCGAAGACAAACATTTCATGAGTGCTCTAAAAGAGAAAATGTTCAACCAATTAACGTCAAGAAGCTAATAAAACACACAGAAGATTTGCATGAAAAGATAATTAATTTAGCCACAACAACCTTCAATAGTGTTAAACTTGCCAGAGATTTAGGTAATATGAGAAGATCAAAGAAGATTAAATTGTTCCTGCAGTTTTCAGCTTGAGACTGCGCCCTGATGTCCAAAGAAGGCCAAAAATTAAGTCATGATAAGATGTGCCTAAACTGGACTGGACCATTTCAAGTTACAGAAGTAGTCAGCCGAAACGTCTACAGGGTTGAATCTTTAACGGGAAAAAGTTATCTGACACACGCCACTAGGTTATGATTTTATTCAAATTGCAAACCAAAAAATTATTTCAAGCTCCTTGGATTCTTTCAACAGAGCTTTGAAGCTTTAGAAGTCGATAAAATATTGGCTATTGAACTGAAGACTTTCATAAAGGTTCCTGAATATCACGTTAAAATACACTGGTTAGGTTTCGAAGAAGAAAAGGCCTCTTGGCGTTTATTAAGAGTCATTAATGAGGACGTGCCTTTACTTGTTAGAAACTTTCTCAATTCTGACAAAAATATTAATGAAACTGAGAAGAAGAAAATTTACCTACTCTTGGATGAATTCGATGAAGCCTCTAGATTAAATCTAAATAACTCAAAATACAAAAAGAGGGGGAGAAAAACAAAAAATAGTATTTCAAGAATAAAAGTCAATAAAAACTCAACAAAATTACTTCAACATTTCTATTATTTTGCTAACAGTAGACTTACTACTGGCTGGTCATCTATCGAGGATCAAATCTTAAAGATGTGTGTACTAAAGTATGGATGTTGTACTTATTATAAGCATCAAGAATCATCCACTTTAAATGAAAGAAATAAACAGCAGTTTTATATGAAGCTCCAACGCTGGCTTGGGCTACAATCAATTAAACCTTTTTCTATGCTGTGTTTTAATCTTGACAAAGCCAGGGAGTATCTTACTTTAACACTTGGTTCAGGTTATAAAATTAGGCCACGAGGAAAGTTTATTGTAGACCAAGAGAATAAAGCCTTTAGCAACTTTTTGGATTCTGCAACTAAAGACGCTCCTGATCCTAAATTTATTCAAATTCCATATTATTGAATGATTGATTATCCTGGACATGTGGATATCATGGTAGAAGAATACTCTGAACTTAAGTCTTGCAGAGACTTTCTATCCGCCCATGAAGTTAACTCTAAAGAAGAATTGTTGAAATTACAGAAGAAACATATCTCTAAGATCAAGACTGAAATAAAGTTTAATGAAGATCTTTGGTACGCTCTACCAAAGGAAATTACTTCTTCAACAGAACTATCTAATTTTCTTGACGAAATTTATAGAATAGAAACCTATCTACATTCTGATCTCGCTGCACATTCAAAAACGTATCAATATATTTCAAACTCATTTGCCATCAAGTGCACATCTACTTTATCAACCAAACTCTTACTTAATTTTACGCATCAGCAGTCATCTGACACACTGAAAATTGAATACCATGGAAATAACATCTTTAGTTTATTTAATTCGAATATTACTATATTTATACAGCCTGCTGAATCTAATTTTTTTTCACTAACGTTGTCACCATGAATGTTATGAATATGAAGAATAACTTTAACCGGTTTGATGTTTTAATTATGGACCCTCCTTGAAAGGTTGGAGCTGCCAATCATATTCGAGGCGTTGCAGTCAACTGAAAGACATTGGAAATCAAGGAACTAGACGCCATTAAGATTTCTAGTCTTCAACCTCAAGGTTCTTATTTATTTATTTGGACGGTGACGAAATACTTCTTTGAAACGCTGATTTGGGCGACTAAAAACTCTTACAAACTTTTGGACTACCTTACTTGGATTAAGATGTATCCCTCTGGCTCCTTGAGAACTAGCATTGGATATCTGTTGAGACGTAGAAAAGAGATTTGATTAGTATTTAAGAAACAAGAACATACAGCACTGGAATATTCAAACCTGTTTGAGCAAGAACATCGATGCACTCATACTTCTCTAGTAACTTTGGCCCTTTCAAATTCTCAAAAACCTACGCAACTATCCTCTTATTGAATCTACTTTACCGAGAAGCAATTATGGTAAACTGTTCACAAGATCTAATAACATTCGGCCTCATTGGAAAAGCTTTGGTCTGGAACTATGGCCTGACTGTAATAGTAACTATGTGATAACCAACACTTGGAAGGGGGATGTCCCGACAACGCAATAAAGTACGTGATAATATGTTTACATCACTCCACGTCATCACTTAGTAATATAGCTCTTTCTGTAATATATATGTACCGACCGTTAAAAAGTTAAGAAATCTGAAATATAAATACACTCTTATAAGAAGGACAATTTCTTATCGATAGAAACATCGCTTCTACATCCCAAGACCAACTTTCTTCACAAAATTTTCAGCAACATTTTTTTTTCTTTGATAAATATGTCAAACACCTTAAATGAATAAATTCTCAGAAGACTCGATGCTAGGTTGAGCCGGTATAAGCTCGCGCATTATGAAACTTAAACCTGGAAAGCACATTTTTACCAGTACTAATTGAACAGATCTTTGCAACTTTCATCTAAAATAAACGTCTCCTGAATTAGTTTTAATATCTCTTCTTATGCATTTTCAACCTACCTCTTGTGATACTTGCTAAAACATGAAGTCGCAAGATTATTGCTTGGTTTTGGTCCACTTTCAACAATGACACTAGTTTCCAGCTTAGTGAACACTTTCACTCTTAAGTAACTCTTCCACTTCAAGGATATTCTTCCATTTCATCCCAGTTTACTCTTTGTATTCTTTTTTTTTAGTTCACAGGTTAAAAAAAATCTCCTATTTTTGTACGCCCAAACCTTAAGATAAAGTCTCCCCCCACAGATTACCAACACAATGCTAATCCTAATCACAGGTTAGTTACAAGTAATTATCTCATCTAACATCATTGAGTAATAAGAATATAGTGGCAACAGAAGATAGCATGGCTTTCAAGTGATATAGAATTTGAGTTGAATAGAATAATTGTCCCCGTTATGAGTATTCTTTTTTTTATAAATATATGAATTACGTTTTCTGGGTCAAGGTCTAACATGTTTAGCATTTTCAAAAGACAGTCGAATTTAATTTATATATATTCGAATTTAATATAGAATGGAATTTTATGTGAGTTAAATAATCCTGATCATGTTGTTTAAATTAAAACTTTAGTTTATTTAAGATGACACTAGTAACGTCTGGTAAATCAATTTCTAAATTAGGTTCTAAAATTAAAAAATATCACTTTTCTACTTGAATGCACCTGAGAAACACCTCCAATATGACTCTTAAATAAAATCAAAGCATATATATATATATACTTTTCACGTTTATACTAATATACACTTATCAAAATATTATTGGTTTCTAGTACTTTATTAGATTTCAAAGGTAACAAAAAATGTATTTTCACATAGAAATTTAAATTATAATGAAGTAGATCTATCTATCTATCTCTATATTTATATGTATATATATATGGAAGAAATTAAACTCTCAAGACTTATCCCTTTATATTTAAGATCACTGAAAATTTTCTTAAGTATGTTCTCGATGATTTCTTTTCTTGTTTGACCAAACGGAGGTTCATATTTGTTTATATTGCAGTTGATTATGAAAGCGAATTACATTTAACTGAATAACAATTGCTAATATAAATGTTGAAGTTATTGAATTTCCTTTGAAAAAATTGCAAAAGAATTCTAATTCTCCCATTGTTTTGGTAATAAATAATGATGTTTTTTGTTTTTTTTGGTTTCAATCATTCAGGAATATTTGGTATTCAAGATTATCAATCTTACGGTTTCTTAGATCTTGGAAATATGATATATTGTTAGGAAGTCTATACAAAATTCTCAAATTCTCAAACAAGCTTGTTTCTAGACCTAAATTTAACCAATGTTTTAATAGGTGAGGTCTATTCGGCTTCTATGGCCTTTAATTCTATGTTTTAGGAAATCTTAATATTATTTTTTTAAGAAAAAGCGACATTGGGCTAACATGTTGTTTTCTATAAACTTCAATCCGTGTAATATCTCTAAAAGTACTTTTAAAGAAGTAGTTTTTAGTTGGTTTGGTCTCTCTAGTAAAAACATTTAGGAAATTATAGCAAAATTGATTGATTTTGCATTTTTAGAAGTGTAAATTTTCGGCATTTAACTTTTCAGTATGAAGTCTAACGAAGTTACCGTTAACTAGAGAAAAAATATCCTGAGAAATGGTTTGATAAGTTAGACATAGTGAATCCTTAAGTTCTAAGAAGAATCAGATCACCTACAGTGTTGTTTTACATTGTGTTTTCTTTCAATCCATATTCAAATATAGAGCTGCAAACTTAGTAAAAATTACCCTTAAAACTAGCTTTTTTAGGGCTTCAGGTACTCATCGTTATCGAATATCTTGATAAAAACATTGTTGGAAAGCTTTTCTTTAATATTAAATTGATTTTGGGAGATAATATTCTATTTGTGAAATGCTTTGTGACCAAATAGTAGGAATACTATATGTTTTCTTATTTATAATAACGATTTTCTTGTATTTAATAGTGTCTTAATCTTTAAAATTATTATTAATTAAAGCTTTAAATATTTTTTTCATTTTTTGAGGGTCTTAGAAGAGTTAAAAGGTATTGTTGATTATATGGCCATTATACCACAATTTTTCAAGAGTCGTTCATAAAGTTTTCAACACCTCGTAATAAGAAAAACCATAAAATACTATTTTTTAAAACCAGGGTAAGCTTTAATGTAATAGCTAACCTTGAAAATTTACATATGTTGTAAAAAATTCTTCATTGCTTTCTGGACGAAATAATATGAGTGGAAAGTATTTTGACGGTATTTGGTATTCTACATATAGTAAAGTATTTGAAATCATATACCATTTCATATAGGTAAGAATTTATTTGGAAGAGTTTTCCAAATCCGTAGTTACTTTTCATGACTCAAAAAATTAACAGAGAAATAAGATTTGCAATTATTAAATCATTCCCCTCTAGAACAGTTTGAGCTGAAAGGAACAGTATGGAAAACTATCTTCCAGTGCTTAAATAAAAAAAATGAAAACTTTTTGTTAGAACCAGTGTCTTTAGTAATTTAAATCGGTTTCAAAGGTTTTCTATATAAAAACTGAGCGATATATAAAAGTAATAAAAATATCACTTCCAAATAACGTATAATTATGAAATATAAAAATAAGTGGTTTAACCTTAGCATATCTCAGTAGAAGAAAAGAAAAAGAGTGGTAATATACTAGGAATTAAACTTTAGATTTGCTTAACAATTTTTTTGCTTTAAGCAAATGGGTTATCAGCCAAAAAATTATTTTGCTTTGCCAAATCTTGATATATTAAACTTTGCTTTGTTATTCCTATAGTAGAGCGTACGTAACTAGTGGTTAGCTTCATAAAAAACTAAACTCTCTTTTGAGATTGGTTACGGAATTAAAATATCTTTCCAAATGTGCTTAATGATTTTTCTCAAGCAAGGTTTGAGTTGAGATAGGTGGATTTAAAAAAGGAAATTAGGCAAAATTCTTAGTCTATCCAAAGCATCAACTCTATTTTATGAGTTGCTTTCTATTGCCGAGTATAATTTGTTCGCTGAGCTATGTAGAAAAGTTATTTGGAACACTTCTCTATACTTTAGGATATAATTTATAACTCAGATTGAGATAATTTCAAAGGCAAGTTTAGTAGTCGTAGAGAGATTTTCATATAAAAAACTTACGAATTTTGTTGACTCTAGCGTGTATTTAGTTCAGTGTCAGTTTTCGTTTCAATCTTATTTCTTTAGAGCAACAGTATAGGGAGAAAACTTATGGAGATGCGATTTGGGGCAGATCGCTAAAAAGTTAAGGGATTTGAGAAGACAAGTAGTTATCGTTAATTCTTTTTTGCGTTGATTTTCTACTATTTAACGTTAAATAACCAATTCTTTAACGTTATTAACCTTAAGAAAAATTCAGATACCTTTTACCGTTATTTATCATTTATTACGCCAGGAAACCCTAAGTGTAACAATGGGTATTTCAGGGCTAGAACATTTCAATGGAAATAATCCCGATATCTAAGCACCTGACACAGGAAAAAAGTTTTAATGTCCTACAGTAGAGATAGGGTATACATGATGATTCCGGTCCTTTGAACCAGCTAAGTTCTTGATGAGCTATGAGGCTACGTAAGATGTAATCCTGGGTTTTAGGTTGTGTTCATAAAATGCTTAGGGGGAATATAGATGCTTTATTAACCCCTTGAGAGAACACCCGAAGGTGCTCATGACATTGTTAAATTTGTAGATGAGTATTTACAAATTTTATTCGAAGGTTACCCTTGTGTATTAAGAATAGAGTTATTAGATTGGAAATGATGAGAAGCCCTTTATGATAGACGTTGCAAAAGGATGCAAATTAAGCTCTTTGAGTCTAGAGACTATCTCAAATTTATAAATGTGCATACATATAGAACCTAGAGGGAGTTATGTTTTGATGTGGAATTTTATGTAAACCATTTCGTTTGACCTGTGATCATTGATGACATTGTGTGAAAAAATATATCATTTTCTTTGAAAAGGGCGTGAGGTTATTCCGATATTTATGAATAAAACACCGTGGCTCTTTGACCCCATGATGTGGTGTATCTTCTCCTGGTGCACTCTCCATGAGATACAAGCAAGCTTAATCTGGTGAAAAATATTCACAATCGATACGCAATGTATAGAAATTCATAAAATTTGAGGCTATACATTGATAATATTTGGCATAATTACTTGGTTATATGGGTCATTGAAGAGAACTTGCGGGGAACTCTGGAAAATTTTGCAATGAACCAGTAATATTTTGCTAACATAATCGACTGAGTTACATGCACAAAGTTGAAGGGTGGACGTAAATTCTTGGGTCATTACTTACAACAGATTGTAGAACTGATGTTTGTGTTTCTCTCTAGAATAAAAAGAAATGAGTGTTTTGAAGATATTCAACAATTCGAGTCCGTGTATTTGTCCTGGTTAAAAAGAAATAAAGACGGAGTAAACTATGTTCAGTTCTATTGGTATTTTGAGTCCGTGTTTAAAAGAAACGCCCTCAAGTTGTAACTTTCTCTAAGATTATACAACTTACGCAAAGATTGGGTTTGACTGGGATTAAAGACTGAGTTTCGATTCTGTAAGGCTAGTTTTTTGCTGCAAGACGACAGAAAAACAAAAAGAGGTACATCAATTTCAATAGGAAAAATAGGGCTGGGATATTTAATCGGTTATATATTGCCGTTTTTTATCAATGGCATCGGATGGTAGTAGGTAGATCTCTTGGAAAATTAAGTGACATCAAATCTAACGAGAATAAATAACATAAAAGAAAAGATAAAGAAACTTATATAAACGCAAGCGCGGAGATATTGAGCCAAAGACTCAATCAGAGTACATTTCATTTGAGAAACAAAAGTTCAGATTAAATTCGACTTCATAAGAAGAAATAACTCTTTCTTGATTGCTTTGGTAGTCTCATTTAGGCATTGGATCTACATTCAATTGCCTTATTGATTTTAACATGAGTACTTAGGGCTCTTTTTAGTAAGTTGGCCTCAGCCTCAAGCTTCTGACTAGTCAACAGTTCATTCCGAACACATAGTTTTTCTAAACAGAAGTTTTAAGAAAGGAAGATTTGATCAGTTGCTCTGAGTAGATTTAGTGGTTTTGTAATGAATAATATTCATGTATTCATATGTATTCTTTGAAGCTTTCTTTTTTCACATAGAAGGTAGTATTTCTTAATAATAGATAATAAATTATAGGTTCTCATATCTTGTTACAAAATCTATTGTGTGAGCTCTTTAGTTTTAGTTTTCATGACTTGTTCCATTTAACCGCTAGTGTATATAGGTAGTAGAGTTGTGATTAAAGTACCCATAGTTTGTAGGTGCTTTTTCTCTGAAGATAATTAGCTTAGATTGTATTTTATATTTTGGGCAATTAATTAATAACGAAATTAAGAAAACCAACAGAAAAAACAAACAACAGATTGTGGTATTTCGAGAGGTCAATTACATAAATACAATCAGTTATATTTGTTCATACTTCATCGAAATAGAAGGAATACTCAAGTTTGCTTACTTTATGGGTGTAAAATATCTTGAGCATTTAAGTTTAACAGAAAACACTCAATTGGGAATTTACTGTGATTCAAACAGGTGTTATTTTTTCCAAGTTAGATTAATATAATTTGATTAGTCATCTGTTAACTGATAAGAATATTAAATAAATGGCTAAGATAGACATATATTATTTTGTAAATGTCTATTATATATAACGTAAGTTAATAGAAGATTGTATTGTAGTTATTAATACATCTAGGTAGAGTTTTGTCTTTCTTTGTAGCTTTTATGTTATTGGAAATTTTATGGAAATCACATTTTTATTGAAATAACATACATGAGCGACAAGAATACAGAAAAGACAAAAACAACATCTCCTGGTGATCATATCGAACTCACACCAAACAAATTAATCCACAACAACAAAATTAATAACCAAAAAAGGTTATTCCCAATCTATCCTCTAGAAAAAGTTCGTGACTGGTTACCAGTCACCTATGAAAAATTCCTTGAAGAGAACGAATTTTGGCGCCATTTCACAGATTGCACAGAAGACATGGAAAGAAGAGAAGCAGAAGAAAACTCTGGAGCTCAATCTAAACCTGCATTTACAATTGACTTACGAGGTGTCCCGGAAACACCAGGGATGGTTGCCCACAGAGAGAAAGTATGGGAAAAATGCCGACTTGAAGGGAAACCTTTGTACAGTGAATGGGAGAACAAGCTCAGATACGATGAGAATTATCGAATCCCTAGGCATGCACATAGAAAAGTCTCTGATTTTACGTTTGAAGCCTATGTTCATGGAAGTGGACCTCCAGAAATCTCAAAAAATCGTCTTATCTTTTTACGCTATTTTGGTTTACCTGATGATTCAAAAAGCTATGATGAGTTTAAAGAATATTTTCTTGATATTTTACTTGATGGTACTCCATATCATAAAGAATGGCGTAGAATTCTTCCAGAATATGTTTGTTCTCACCAAAAGAGGTTGCCGGAAGAAAATGAAGATACGAAGTTTCTGCACCAAGGAATCAATAAGCTTCGTAAAGCACCCAGAGATATGTATGGAGTCTGTGTTAGCTATAAGTAGACTGGATCTCAAGCCTCATACATTCAGAAAACTATTTGTATTATTGTTATTCATGACAACTTCTTGTGTAAACGCAGGATATTTTCATGATGAGCTACTTCATCATGACCAGGAAGCTTGCAGAACAGCTTTTGAGTTTAACAGTGAGTGCGAAATGATTAATGAGTGCTCAAATGTGTTTGATCCGGTAGGACAACCTGAGGTTTTAAAGGTGCAACCATTTAAAAATGCCGAATTTAAGTGTTTGCAGAATAAAGTAAACACCAATTACAGACTAGAGCGGAAAAAATATTGTCCATCTTGGTCTGAAGGGGTAGGGTCTATATATGGTTATTATATGACAATGTCAGATCATCCAAACGCACTACCTGACTTCTTAGGTTGTGTTTTGCAGTGGACACGTGAAGGTAGATACTCTCGTTACAAGGATGAGTGCTACCAAGTAGAAAAAGTTCGATATATTGATAGACAAAAAGTAAGCGAATTTGATTACGTGACACATTTTCTAAATCATATGTTTATGAAGCACCATCAAAATTCTTTGGTGATATTCCACATAAACTGGTATAGATTTCATTATTGTCCTTCACGTGGTAATTCTTTTAAGTTTGAAGCATATTTGAAAGCCGGAAAAGGAAAGATATATGAAACAACTGTACCATCAGATACTCAGTTTGGAATGAATCTTGTAAAACTAGACTCTTATAAATTGAACGTTGCTAATTTTGATATGCTTGGAGATTTAGCTGAAGCAATTACTTTTGCTTTTAAAAAAAGAGGTATACTAAAAAAGCAAATTAAAGATGCAAACTGTATTAGCTGGGATTTAGGTGTATATAATAGAAGGACTGTTTATGAATGGAAGCGTCAATACCATAGCGTAGTTAAAGCGTACTACAAAGCGGCTTGGAGAATACCTGAGAATATAATAATAGAACCAGCAAGACTTGCTACTCTTACAAATACTGCATATTTGTCGTCCATTATAGGTAACCAATATTCAGTTGATGAAGAGGAAGCTAAGTGCTTAGCAGTGCGTTCCGATTATTATACTTGCGACTTACAATGTGGAAGTGCAGGAAGAATTGAGTGGATGTCAAAGAGAATTTATGCAGTCCAATTGGCTATTCTTTGTGTGCTTAACCATTTCTAGTTTTACCAGTTCTTTATTGTTCAAAAACAACCGGCATGAATTTTTCTCTCCAAAGTTTGTTAATGTTCGACATTTTCTTTATATCTGAGATCTATATCTTCTAGAAGAATTAGAAGTTTTTTTTTTGACAACTAAACTCTAAATGTGAATAAAGCAGACCATATATCTGAGTGCAACAAGAATAAACACCTTATGCAAAGGAAAGGAAGTTAGATAGAGTGAAAAGGTGTTAAGTATCCCGTTTATCTTCTCAAAGTAGTGTTAAGTATTAAATCTGGTTGGTACCAAAATACTTAATACACTTACTTAAACCAATAATAAATACTAAACTTCATCAATAACCTGGAAAATACTGGCTTAAAAAATAATTATTGGTAAAAAACTTCAAGGTTGTTAAATTATATAAAGAACAGTTTGGGGTAATTTGAGCCTAACAATTAGTTGAGGCATTTTTATTATCTTTGAAGATTTACTGGACTGCACATTTCATCATACAATAGAATCATATCGACACAGTTCATATCCCTATTTTTAAATAGCTGCAAGAAAAAAATTAAAAATTATAGTCTAAAGAGGAAATTACACAAGTATCTAGAATTAGTAAAAATAAAATCTGTAGCTTTACAATTATACGATCATTCCTGTCCAATGAAAAAACAGAGGTCTGTCAGCTTCTCAAAGAAATAAATCAATACTTAAAAGAACGGTAAAATAAAGTATTAAAACAGAATCTACAAAATATAATTCTCTTTATGGGAGCTTTGATTCCTCAATGTATAAATGGAATATAATTACAAGAACAAGATCAAAACTATGACTGCATGATTGGACACATCGAAGAGCATTATAAACCAACATCACTCCAATCTTCCGCATAATTGTTTGTATATTGATTGAAAAAACAAGAGCAGTGTAAGAAATGACCCTAACATCTATTTTCCTCAAATTTATTTTTTTTACTGGTCTCTTTTGAAAGAAGAGCACATCCAAGAATTTTGTTTGTAGCTGCCAATACTTCAAATATTGTATGCTTTATGAACATTTTAATTACACCGAGAGAAAAACCTTGCGAGAGAAACATCACACAGACAATACGAAGAAATCTTTAAATATAAATAAAAGTTATTCAAATAGAAATTTCGCGCGTAATGTACCCTTAATCCAGCATCCTAGTACTTGAATTTGGTTAAAATAGTGCGATGACAATACTGTGACATACCTCCCCACTTCAGATTTTATACAGATAGTACTGATATATACCTCTTAGATAGTCCTCGTTCATCGTGATGTACTCTAGGTTAATATTTCTTGGCTTCTGGTGGGAGCCGGTGGATCTAATAATAAGGGCTTGTAATCTTTTTCCTCATTTATATATTTTTGTCTTTTAATTTGCTTTAACTTTTGTGTACACATGTGTTTATCAATTCTGACGGGATGTAGCATTCCTATATACAAATTAATGAAAGTAAATAAATCCTCTCAACTGAAAAAATAAGTAATGAACTTAATCAAATATCTTATTATTACTTCAGGCAAGAGAAGTTTGAAAAGCCCAAATGATGGTATTGGCTTATGTTTTTGGGTAGAAAGACTACTGAAGTATGAATATTAATCATAACCAAGCAAATAAATCGGCAATTAAATTACTCTAAACGATATACAATTTGAAGTAATAGAAGAATACTATCTGGTAGTAGCCTCGTTTATAAAAGCTGATGTGATGCTCACGAGGAGACTAATGCTATGTCAATCGATTTTAGCATAGTTTTTCCTGGTCTATATTAGCTTCTATATCATCTCCTGAATTAGAATCGGTTAACTTTTTTCGAATTCTTAACATTATAAATTTACTAGAAATCTAACACTCTGTTTAGGAAACACTTGGAAAAAAAGATGAGGCTAAGTTAAACTAAGACGAGAATATACTTCTCAATGCCCCACAACAACACTGACCGCTGCGATATTCTTTGTGAGTATTGCTACAAACTTATCTAACCAAAATAAATAAGTTAGAGAATCATGCAGAGATTACTTTATATAGTATCTAAGGTGTACAACAAAAGTCTCTTATATATTCTTAGAATGTAGATAATCATCATTACACATATATCCAAGAAAACATAATGTACAAGAAGTTTCGGTTTTATGGTACCAGTCAAGGGTAATATAAGATAGAAACCAATGCATGATAAGACACAAAAAATTCTTTAAGAATACTTGCACATGGGCAATGCCCAAATTCGAACCGAAAATAATATCAGCCAAGAAAATATCGCATGTATGAAATTCATAAATAATCAAGCAAATATACTATATATATATATATATATTTATTCCTCTAGTAGTAATAGAAAACAATTTAAGATAGAGAATATCCTGTAATAACTTGATTTCTAATGAAGTGATAATTTGAAATCATAAATTTTTATATACTTATTTGACGAAAAAAAGCACTGAGGCTAGTAATTATAACGGTGATGCAATCTTCAGAAATGTATGGATTTGACCAAAATTTAGAGAAGCTTTTAACCAATGCAAGAACATTCAAAATCCTAAAACTAATATTTACAATAGATTAAGGACATTTATCGACAATACTCCACATTTATTTATTCTTCTAAATCTGTGCATACTTAAGTAGAAAGTTTGTTGATATTCTTGTGCCATTGTGTACTACATCTAGATAACAATTTACTATACCCACACAAAACTAGTTGAGAGAACCATATAAAACTGCATCATGTAACATTATACCATATTGATAAAATCTCCAAATCAGTTTTTATAAATTTTAGATAGTAAAACATAGAGATAAAGACCATCGAGTAAGTTGCTAAGGTAAGGGGTATTTTTTTATATAATTGTGTATGAGAGAGAAATTTCTGATTTAATCCATAACAGACATATAGTAAAACAAGAACGTAAGTCAACTCTTATGGAGCTAAACAAAAATTTTAACGACAGTTTGAAGATGATATCAATATAATAACCTAAAAATCATGCAATTGTTAACTAACTGAATATACTTATGAAATAGTCTAATGGTTACTAGACCTGATGAAACAGACCGAAATCATGTTTATGACACACAAGTTGCCCGAGTTATGCGCAAACCAGTACCTGAAAAATACATATTTTCTATAGCAAATATAGTATATAGGGCCTTAAATAGGCTATATGTTAGTATTGAAGCGCTATTTACTGATGTCAAAAAAGAATTCAGACATTTACAAGGCATTAACATTCTATACACGGGATATACTCGATTTTTGGTTTGCCCAAATATACTATCGTTTAAAAAATTGTAAAGATTATGACTAATACCAACTTAAATTCCACATGCATTTTTTTTAATATTTATTATTGCAGCACCACATAACCAGCCTCCAAATGTCCCGATTATTTCACCGTGGAGATTTATGCCATGTTTATTTTTTATTATTTTTTGTTTCCACAAGTATTTTTCTATTACTTTATTGATTACTGAGTTATTATATTTGCAAGTAATAACTTAGTTAACCCAATTTATATTTGTACAATCTAATAGATAACGGTTGGAATGACATTATATTATTAGCAAATTGTTGATTGCTTTTAATATTTACAGGCAATACCAGTTCCGATGGTATGAATATTGGTAAAGTTGGTTATAAGAATTAAAACTTTACTCTGAATAACAAAAAAGACAGCTTTTATAGCAATGTTATGTCATAAGAATTCTAGATGAAAACCAAAGGTTTTATATTACTTAATTACTTTGATAATATATATATACACTAGGCAAATATTGAGCAGCATAGATCAATTCAGTTAAAAATAAAATTTTTATGCCAGCTACAATGCGTTTAGTATCGCAAATATCAGGAGTAACTAATTCTAGTTTTAGGACGTAATATCTTAGAAGCTTTAGAAATGTTACCATTCAGAATGGCATAAATTCTAAGTTTGCTGCAGGTCTATATATATATGCTCTGAATATAAAAAATAAAAGCCTGATAATGCAATTAATTAAACTATGACTATATAAAATAAAATATCCATATAAATTAAGGGTTAGGTTTCATAGAATTATGGCCCTCCCCTAGTAAATATATAGACCTTTTAGCACAAATAGCACAATTGTGCCCCTATGAGTTCTACGCAATGAAGTCTTGAAAAAAAAGAATGAACACCGATCAAGTAACTAGTTATTCTTTAAATTTTCCCTATACCACAGATGAATTTGTCGTATAGATCATGACTAAGAAGTTATATTATTTTTCATTTAAAGCCTATAGGAACCTTATTCACAAAGGGAAAAGATCATACCGGTAATCTTATAGGAAATTAATTTTTTTGATTTTTTTTTAGCATCGAGACTTGCACCGGGCTATTCTGTCTAGATCAGAGAACTAAGGTATATATATATATATATTTATGTTCTTTCTGCTTTTTGATATGTGAAATCTTCTGAAAGAGAACTTGCTGTGTAGAGGTGAATGACATGAGACCTCATCCAAGAGAATAAGTTCTTCTTCTATATCAGCAATTAAGAATTATATATTATAATTAAGAACAAAGGATAAAACTCCATTTCTATTAGAATAACTGTATAATTATGATCATAAGAAAAATAAAATGTTATCATAGCAATACGTAGTAGACCGGCAATTATCAGCGCCCTCCCTTAGCGAAAATACTTGTAAGTGTAATAGGAGGGAGTTTAGCTAAATTTTTTAAGTGAAGAAAATCGGAATTCAAGTTATTTTGATCAAAAAAATATAAAATACTTTGTAAATACTCAAGATAATAAAATGAAAATTGATAGAGCTTATTAAATGACCTCTATGTATTGGAAATATAGATCACCGTTGCAATATAGATTCAAACATAAAGTATGATAGGTAAAACTAATATTACAGTTTATAGGAATACAGTTCGATTGAGATTTTGAAATTTAAAATATTCACAGAATGAATGCCAAATTATTTTTTGAACCACTAATACTTAGGAAGCACTTATGCTGACCAAAATAAATATTGAAATCTAGGATTTCGTGTAATCATATGAATTGGACAATATAATATTATGATATATCTGCAAGTTTAGTTGTATGGTTGGACCACAAACCTTTAAAATTGTGTAGCATCTTTTAAGACCTGGAAAAACATTGAATATGAGATTAAAAAGAAACTCTGATAATAACATATAAAATAATCAAAATCTGTTAAAATAAGTTAGTTAAGTCTTTATAAGATGAATTATATGTTCTTATTTCATCCTTAACTTTTAAATTTTAGATGATTTACTACCCAACTGGGACCAGAAAGATCAGTTTACTGTAACCAATAGGAGCTCTCATAAGCTTCAAAACATGACATATTGAAAATGAACACATAATTATTGGTACCAGAGAAAATAGGACGTTAAAAAGTATATAAAAATGCTATGTATCAAAATAAGATGTTAATAATAAAACAAGAAGATGGACAACGTGAAAATAAGCTTATAAACGCTGTGTGCGTGTAGAAAATATTCGGTTATTATTGAAATTGAAACACAAAATTAAAAAAGAAAGAACTTTCTTCAATTTTGTGGATTAACAGGTGTGTATGTGAATAATGCCTCTTTAAAGCTTTGAGGCAAGAGAACATTTTTTCCAAACAATTGTTATTGTATAAGGACAGAAAAATTAAACAATTAATAGTACTTGTTTTTATTAATCTATTTTTCTAACTATCTTGCACTTCATTTTGATTGAATAGTATACCTTTGTATCTCCGAGAAACAGTCAATCAAGAACTTCTGCAAAACAAGAAAGGTCGTTTATTTAGAATTACTGGAGCAGGGCGACCATACGGCCATTAGAAATTATTTTATGGGATGATTAGTTGAATATGTAGCCTATATTTATAAAGGGAGAATTAAAATGATTGAAGTATTAATATAAAAATATGTTATCTGGCTTCAAAGAATATGCAAACTTGGGGATATTTAGCGATAAAATGGGACAATATAGACATTCTATATTAAATATTTACAAAATTAAGAGTGCACAGGGAACCTAAATGTGATAGCTCTGTTTATGACTAAATGAAATCAGATAATTATGATTCTAGCTAGCTCCTATGATAATAGAAATATAGATCCGAATAATGACAAGGCAACACACAGAGTAAATATAAATAAAATAGTAGACTTAGATTGATAGGAAGATTTATTTTCTATGGTAATCGCTAAGATATTACAAGAGATGTGTGTATTAACTAGGGATATTAGGTTTCTAAGTGACACCTTGATATTTATGCATTCAAGTAAATCTATTTTTGAGCATTTTTTATAATAGTATATGAATCCATAGAAAATAAAATTTTATGTCTCAAACATATAGCAGTAAAACCCTCTATAAAATTAATAAATCGTTAAAGTTCATATGAAAATCATAATCTAACAACCTCCAAGCAAAAGAAACAGAAACAATATTAAGGGTATATGTTGAAGTAAAAATCTTAAAAATGAAGAAGTTATTATCGACGATATAATCCTGTTAATTATACTAAATCCATAGCACTATTTAAATAGGATGTAGGCAAAAAGGCGAAGATAATTTTATAAGACATTCTTTAAAATTTTGAAGATGTTGGTTTAATGAAACGAAGAACGAGTATTACAATCACAACCCTTTCAATTTGACTAAGCCCTGAATTTAGAGTACAAACAGCTGGAAAACTTAAATTCAAACAGCTTCCCTCCATAAATTGCTTATTATGGTATTTGACCAGTCTTCTGCTATTGGAAGATGTTACATAGCTCTAGCATGTGCCCAGCTATGATTGCATAGTATTTTGAATAACTTATCATAGTATCATAGGGGAGACTCCTAAGCAAGCACTACAACAATAAAATATAATAGTTTTGAATTATATGTCACTATTCCTGTATCTGGATATCGACACCTTTGGTTAAGCATAGGTCAAATATACAATGGTTATAGCTTTGATTTAAATGAATATTTCTGCCTAGAAAAACAGCTTGGTTTATTTAGAGTTTTTTGTTCATTTCTCGAGAATAATTTTTTTGCCCTAATAGAAAGTGGTACATCTGGTAATCAAACCTCTTAATTTGAGAAATTGTTAATAAAGTTGAGGGAGATAATTTTTACAAGTTTTTATTATATGAAGAATAAATGTCGCCTAATCGCTTTAATGAAGTTATTCTCAAGGACTGACGTTATCATTACATTAAGATTCAGCAGATATAAAAAAAGCTTTTATCATCCTTTGAGAGCTTTAATAAGACATCTATTAAGATAATAACCCGTATATGTTCTTTTTGGCCATATTTGGATTTTCCGAAAATTTATTTAAACATTTATAAGAGCAGCGCCGTAATCAATTGCTCTTATATGCATATGCACTATTCATGAAAGGCGATACCAAAACTCAGAAAAGATAATTCCAGTACTACGTAGGAAACGAGTTGTCAGAATTTGAACTCATAAATAGTAGTAACCATAGTATATTTTTTACACCTCAATATATTTCAATAGAAGGTGTTGGTGTGCTCAAAGTAAGTCTAATCCCGTATCCCATGTTGACAGGAAGGAATCAAACAAGACTCGTATTGCGAGTAAGCTGAATCCGGAATTTTCAAACTAGATATTTATAAACTTGGATTATGTATCTTGGGTTTTTTGAGTAAAACGTAATTATTAGGTAATAAAGGTATTTAAGAGTAGATATCATAAAAGATTGTCCAGAATGTTAGGAACAGATCCTTGATAAAGTCATAGGCGATAAAGTTTAGTATGGGTTGATTAGACATGGTGCTGCACCTATGAAGTTGAAGATATATGAATTTAAAAGGATGGGTTCTTACGATATATCGGAGTCATGGTATTAACCTGTTTGGGTAACTTATTTTATGGATGAATAGTAGGTGCAGATGTATAGCGCGCCACATGTAAAGCTTATTTCAACTAACTTTGACACTTAGTCGTAAATAAAAAGAATTATTAAAATAGTGATACATTAGAGTTAGGGTGATGCATTTTGTTGATAAAAAAAGAAAAATGTTAGGATAGAGATTAAGAATTGGTCATTATCGTCTATTGAATATACCTGCAATATAAATGTGCCCTGTAACTGCACTTATAGAAACCCCAAATATATTAACACATAGTGTTTGAAAATTAGTAAAGTACATTAAATTGAAAAGTATTAGTAGTACCCAATCATTTGCACAGATAGTTTTCAAGCTTTATTAGGTATCGTGGATTAGTTTCCTGTAGAAGCTGTCTTGCTAAACCTTCATGTAGAGATTGACTTCCTGAGAATTGGTTAAATAAATATAGGAAAGAAAATCCTGTGACAGTGTGTTCACAAATATTATTGAGGAAGTTTTTATCAATACTACAATTTCATCCCATCCAGAGAATCTCAGGAGATGGTGGAGATTGAAAATAGCAACCACTCAACATACAATAATGCAAAACCTAGGACTCTACTTAAGCTCGACTGAATCTAGCAAGAAAAACACTAAAATGTATGGTTCTTCGTATCGGATGAGAAATATCTTGAGCTCTATATACTTTGTTATACCAAAGATATCTCACACTATTTTGAAGTATATTCAGATATTCTAGGAGCAAATGGAAGGCGCCAACAATTTACCGTTTTTCAATTATTAAGATGCCATTTACAATGACTGACAAAAAAAAACATTATAATACAATACTCATGTAGCTACGCGAGCAGCATATATGATGTGATAGCGTGGGAAGGTTGCTACTATGAGTACGGAAATGATAACATATGATGCTATTAGCCTCTGAATGTTAATTGCCTTGTAAACGGTTGGAGCGAATAATGACCTAACTAATTCATTTTCTATTAGTTCTTGAAGGAGATGAAGAGGCAAATAGAACCAAGGTGGAGTGAATTTAAGTTTTAGAATACAGTTTGTTGAGTATTTTACATTTCATAAGGATCGTATCAATGGAGATATGCAACTTGTTCTTAGTCCACGTCTCCAAGATAGAAATAAAAGAATCCTAGGTACTCTGAAAGGAAATGCTACTTGTCTCGATGATTTATTGGTGGAAACTGTATAATTATATTGTGGTTTGGGCCCAAAAAAGTTGCAAAAAAGAAAATTAAGAGGAAAAAAATATTTAGATAATATATACGTCTTAGGGAAAGGTTGAAAGAGTACCTTTCTTGCTCGTTATACTCTCTCCTGCAAAAGAAACATATTTATGAAGATGATAGAATAACAGAAAGCTGAATAACGGGAAATAATTCTTTGCGCAAAGACTGGGATCCAGATTCAATTGAAATCATGATTAGAGAAACTTATCCATAAGTGTTAGTCACGTTAAAGTACAGGAGGTCCCTGATACAGCAAGGAAAATCAAATTTTCAGCTAAGGGGAAAATATCACCTTTCTAATGCAAATTTAGGATAAACAAATAAAAAAAACTACGATTAAATAAGAGAATTTGAGATAAAATTGTATCTAAATAATATACAAAACACTACAACTGAAGGGTTAAGTCTATAGAATAACAATTGCAATGTCAAACACAGCCAGGTACAATGTTTAAATATAGAAACTTAGATTAATTATCAATTAATTTAGGAATTGAAAATAAGATGATCTATAAATTTTAATGAATTTATATTCTAAGAAATTTTAGAAATTAGTGAAGAACAAGAGCTCTTATTAGAACAAAGTTGTTTCACTTTTCTCTAAGGGTTCTTCTTTTTCTATATGTCATAAATCTTGTTATCTAATATTAATTAAGAATAGTAAAAATTTATTAAACAATTAAGTTTAACTCTATATTCTATTTTTAAAGTTTTCTTTTATATATGAATCAATTTTATTATAAGAAAACTATTTTCGCAAGAATAACAATATGGCATTACCACAGCTAAATAATGACAGATAAAAAAACAAAGAAATACGAATCCACTCAAGTGCAAGCTTATATATCGGGTTTACCGTATGAAAGCTCAGAAGAAGACCTGAAAAACTTTTTAAAGACCCACTCTAATATTGATTCTGATGAAATAACTACTATAAATATGCCAACTTTTCAAGATTCTGGTAGATCAAAGGGATATGCAATAGTTACGTTCAAAACACACGAAATTTTTCTAAAATCTTTATCTTCACATAAACAAAAACTTAAAAACCGTTTTATTGATATTCTTCCAGCTAATCCTAAAGCAGAACGTAAACAAATATCTCTTGATTCTCTTCCTGATGACTGTCGTCTTTTGTTCGTTAAAAACCTTCCTTATATTTTAACGGAAGAATCTTTTAAACAAAGTTTTGAACATTTTGGACAAATAGAATCTGTCCGTTTAGCACGTTGGAATCAAACAGACAAATTAAAAGGATTTGGTTTTGTTGAATTTAAAGAAAAAAATAGTTTAAGAAGAATAATAAAAGAATGGAATAAAGGAAAAATAATAAAAGTAAAAGAACGTGAAGTCAAAATAGATTATGAATCAAATTCACGTCCAAAAGGTAGTTTTCGTGATGAAAAAGGTCGTTTATGGTCTAAAACTCGTAAAAGAGAACCCAATCTAAATTATTTAGCAGCAAAAAGAAGAAAAAGTAATAAATCTTAAAGATTTAAACTTCAACTGGAAAACTAAAAATAGCTTTCTTATTAGTAAGTTTTGAATACACAGCTTCAAAAGCTTCTAATTTATCTTCCACTTCCTCTTTAACTGTTGGATCAAGAAATATTTTAACAATTTTTGTTCCATCTTTGTTATATCTAATTCTTTTTCCAACAACTTCTGTTGGATAACATAAATCATTCAACATATTATCTTGAACTGAACTTAATGTTCTTGAGTTAGGTCTTGGAGTTCCTGCTTTTACACCTGGATATCTTGTATGATTTTTTCCTAAAACTGTTCTTTGAGCTATAAAAATAGTTGTTTGAGAAAGTTTTGATTGAAGTTCAGAAGCTGTTTTTTTATATGTAGATAATTGTTTGTATGGAATAAATACTAATAAGCATGATCCATTTGATGTAGGAACTTCTACTGCTGATAGAACTTTTAATGGTGAGTTTAATTTACTCAATTGTTTTTCAACTGTTTTTGCAAGATTTTCTTTTGGTGCCATTTCTTTTTTTGTTTGTATTGGTTTCTAAAATTTATTAAAAATAAAATTTTGGGTAATTTGTTGATTGGCTTTATCAGACATAACATTATGTCTCTTTTAGTCATTGTATATGGCCATGTGGCCTATTCTAAATAAAGATGAAACGAATAGAGATTTGGATAAAACCTATTTTAACAATCATACTGCTCCTCTTGGTAAAGCGTATACAAAAATTAAATATACCAAAGCGACTTATTTCACGAAATCATAGAGCAATCTCACTCTACACTCTTCTCTATCGACAGGCTCGACTTTCCCAGAAAATCCTCTGCAGTGAAAATCAACCTCAACGGAAAACTGCTGTTGAATATAAAAGTGGATTAAGAACTCAAAGTTTAAGAAGTGAAGCAACTTCAGAAACATGTGTTAGTATAGATGAAGAATATTATATAGACGAAAAAGAAAATATAATTCAACTTGGATTTCAAGTTGTATGTTTGTCTGGATTTATTATGTTTGGAGTTGGAAATATTGTTTTATCTAAGTTATACAAATAAAATATTTATTTTATTCTATTTCCTTCTTAAGGAAAAAATAAAAAATATTTCTTTATATTAAATAGAAAAAATAAACGGGACAAATATCCCGAATAAAATTCAATTTCCCGGAATAGTGTCTCTATTGGACATTATAATTTCAATTGCCCAAAATATTGAATAAAAGAAGCAGTTAAGAAATCAACAAAAGAAATCTCTTCAAAACAAAATCATTTGCAAAAGAAAATCTTGAAATAAACACCATAGAAAAATTATATAAAAGCTGATAAATGCCTTTTGTGGATTCAAATCAAGTAGATTCAGAAAATATTAATACAAGTAATACACTCAATATACAAAATACACCTTCGTCCTTGGAAATTAAAAGTAAATTACCTGAACCAGGATATTCTAGAAGAACATTTCGTAAAAGAATAAATTCAACTCAATCATATTCATCACCAGCAAAAAATTTAGATAATTTGTTGAAAGAAAAAACTTATAAGTTTGATATAGATATTGAAGAACTATATAAAAGTTATTCAATAGAACAAATAAATAAACTAATAAAAGAAAATAATTTAACACAAGAAGAAATGAAAGAAGCATTGAAAAAAACAAAACCAAAACAAAGAATAACTGGATATGCAAAAGAATATTTAAATATGGAAACAAAAAGATTAGCAGAAGCAATAAAAGAAAACTCAAAGAATATGAATAACTTAGTTGAAAGTTTAGAAGGAAATGAAATAAAATATATAAAAATGACAAAAGGGCTTGGAGAAAAAGTTATTATAAAACATGAAGAAAATATAAAATTAGTAGGAGAAAAAAATATTTTATTAAAGGAAGTTGAAGAGTATAAATGTCAAATGGAAGAAGAAAAAATAGAAATCGAAAGATTAAGAGAAACAGAAGTTTGTTTAAATGCAGAAGTTGAAAAGATGAAATTAGAAAATATGAGAATAGGAAAAGAAAAAGAAGATATAAAAAGAGAAAGTGAAGAAACAAAAAAAGAAGGAATTAAAGAAATAGAAAATATGAAGCAAGAGTTTGAGCAGAAAAGAAAAAATAAGGAGAAAGAGATAAAAGAGTTGAGTGATAAGATTGAACAAAAAGAAAAACTCTTAAAAGAGAAAGAAGAAACTTTATCAAGAGAAAAAGAAACTAATCTAAAGTTAACTTTGGAAAAACAAGGTTTAGAAGGGAAATTAGAGTTTACAAATGAAAAGTTTGAAGAAGAAAAAAAGAGAGTTGTAAAAGTAGAAGAAGAGTTGAAAGAAAGTAGAAAACAAGTTGTTGAGTTTATAAGTAAGCTGGAAAGTTCAAATATTGAAGTAAGTGAAATGAAACAAAATTTGGCAGCAGAAAAAGCTATGAAAGAAAGTGATGTAAAAAATTTGTTAAATAGGTTGGAAGAAGTTAAAGAAGAGAATGAAAAATATAAGAAAGAAAAGAATAAGAATGAAACTGAATATAAAGATATTATTCAACAAAAAGAAAAAGAGTTTGATGAGTTAAGAAATAATTCAAGTAATAAACAAGAAGAATTAGAAAAGAACTTAGAATTATTAACTCAAGAGTTGAAATCAGAAAAAGAAACTTTTGAAGAAAGTATGAAAAAAATAGTTGAAGAAAAAAATATATTAAGTGAAAAGAATGGTTGTTTAGAAGAAGAAGTTTCTAATTTACAAGATGAAGTTCAAGCAGTAAGAAAAACTTCAGAAGAGATATTAAAAAAGAAAGAAGCAGAACAATTGTATAAGTTAAATATAGAAATAGAAGGTATGCAAAGAAAACTTATTGAGTTTGATAACTTTAAAGTTTTATATAAAGAACTGGAAGATAAGTTATTTGATGCAGAAAGAGAGAAAAGAGAATTAAGAAATGAAATACAAAATTTAAAAGGAACAGTTAGAGTTATTGCAAGAGTAAAACCAAAGAATATAGAAGAAAAAGATAAGTTGGAAGTTGGGTCCGACGAAAGAAGTTTAAAACTATTTGTTGAATCTGATTCTAATTCTGGAAGAATATCAAAACCATATTTATTCAAGTTTAATCATGTATTTAATCAGAAAAGTACACAAACAGAAGTATTTGATGAAGTTGCTTCTTTTATTCAATCTGCTTTAGATGGATATAATGTATGTTTATTTTCCTATGGACAGACAGGAAGTGGAAAAACTTTTACTATGACAGGAGATAAAAGAAGTGAAGAATATGCAGGAATAATACCAAGAAGTACAGAGCATATTATGAAATATAAACAACAACTTGAAAAAATGGGATGGAGTTTTAGATTACAAGCAACTTTTCTAGAAATATATAATGAAAATATTCAAGATTTACTTGCAAGAGCTTCTCAAGAAAAGAAAAAATGTGAAGTTAGAGAAAGTAAAAAAGAAATTATTGTTACAAATGTTGTAAAAGAGGATATTCGAAGTGTTGAAGATGTATATAAGTTACTAGTAAAAGCAGAGAATAGAAGAAAAGTTGAAAAAACTGATATGAATGAGAGAAGTAGTAGATCACACTCTGTATTTACTATTTTTATAACTGGAACACATGAAAGAAAAGGTTCAAAGCTAAAAGGAAGTTTAAGTTTATGTGATTTAGCAGGAAGTGAAAGGTTGAAAAAAAGTAATGTTACTGGAGCAAGATTAAGAGAAACACAAAATATAAACAAGTCACTTTCTGCCTTATCAGATGTATTTCTTGCTTTAAATAAACAAGGTATTATGAGAGCAAAGAAAAAAGAAGAAAGTTTTATGGATAGTAGTTTAAGTATGATAAATAATCAACCAAGTTTACATATTCCATATAGGAATAGTAAATTGACACAAATATTAAGACCTTGTTTTGCAGGAGAAGGAAAAATATTAATGATAGTTAATATTTCTTCAGAAAATAGAGATGTTGATGAAACTTTTTGTAGTTTAAGGTTTGCTAAACAAGTAAATCAAACACAAGTTGGAAGAGCACAAAAAAACTTGGAAAGTTTAGAAGATGAAGGAAAAAGTAATAATAGTAGTATACCTAGATTTAATAGAAGGTAACTTTATATGTAAAATATAAGATTTTTCAATATTGATGAATTAAACTTCTCAGGTTTAAGTTTATATTGTTTTATAATGTTATATATTAAAACATAGATAAGATAAGATATCAGAAACAAAATTACAAATAGATTGCTTTTGTTTTTGTTTCTTATGTTGAAGAATTAAAGTATGTCTGGTATTCAGAGATAACTCTAGAATACCAACTCTAACTAACAATATATATATACGCAAACTAAATATAAATACAACACCTTCCCTAATTAGAGGTGGTATACTTTATTATTAAATGTATTTATTTTATTTCTTTGGAGCATTTTAGTCATTATGTCTGCAAGGTTTTCTTCAGTTTTAACATAGATTAACTATGCTTTCATGGCTTTAAGTTCTTGCTTTGCAAATTGAAAACGGGCATCTAACTATCAATTTCTTCCAGCTGCAGTTTCATTAAATGTGATCCTCATAGTAGGTTGATTGTCAACATACACAAACGTCTGAAAATATATATTAAGGCCGCATAAGATAATAAATATCTCTTCATTTTCTGGAGGGCTAAATTAATTCCGAAGTATTCAGCTTCTGTAGAGTTATTCACAACAACAGGTTCAAGTTTAGATCTCACAGTGATTAAATTGTCGTTGAGAAGATTAACAAATTCATGAACAGAAAGAATTCCAAGTGCATTTGAAAATGAACTATAGAGAAACATCTTTAAATTGTTTTTAAGCTTTATAGTGTCGTATTTCAAAACCAAATATTTTGCGTCAAATAAATATCCCAAAGTTCTTCGCGCTTCAGAAAACGTGTCAGCGGTAGGAGCAGACATATCTCTGGATAATACATGTACAGTGTAAGCCACTTCTGGTCTCCCATGGTGCGTTACATTATTAATAATACCGACAATTTCTTGGTATTGCTTCTTGTTAAATAAAATTTTGAAAGAGTCACTATTGAGTTCTTTAGCCAAAGGAGTAGTGACTTTCTTCTTAGATACTTCAAGTTGATTGCGAGTAAATCGTTTTGTAATATGATGAGCAACAGATAATAAACAAGACTGTCTAGAAGGAAAGAGTTGTAATCCAACGTATGTATCAGCTACAAGGTTGAATTTCAGTTGAAACTTGCTTTCCATGAACTTTTCAGACATATTTATCATATCTTCCGTTCCGGCGTATAGTAAATCATCAACATAGATAAGTACTATTATCTTCATCCTTCCCTCATTGATAAAAGGACATCGTTCATTCATTAACGACTTCATCTTAAGCTGCTCCAGTGCAGTGGTCAATGCTCTATGCCAAACCTTTGGCGCTTGCCTTAGACCATAAATGCTTGTCTCCGTCTTCCATACTAACGTGCTGTTTTGCCTTGTTGGATGCCCTTTTGGAAGTTCAAGGTAGATAATTTCGTCGCGATGACCGTAAATGAAAGCTGCAGTTATGTCCAGTTGCCTCATCCACATATTGAAGTTTAAAGTAATTGTAATAAATATTCGTATTGTTTGAATAGGAGCGACGGGTGCGTAGAAGCGGGTATCCGTAGAAGAATAGTTGCTTCGTTGTGTTGCATTGTTCGCACAAATGCGGGTTTTGGCGATCCAATCACCTTACGTATTTGTCTTGCATTTAAACACATCATTCAATGGGATTACTTCAATATTTGTAGGAGGTCTTAGTACGATATCAAAAGATCCGATTCTTTTGATACTATCGATCTCTTTTTGATAGGCATCATAACATAATTTAGCATCAGATCTTGATTTGATACTATGATAAGTTCTTGGTGGAATTGTGGAATCACTTATAGTAGAATTTGCTTCTAAATTCAGAACTCGTTGCTTCCTATTTGGCTTCTCATGAATAATATTATTAGGCGTAATATTGAAGTCGCCAATTCTATTCTTAGAATCGGAAATAGAAGAAGATGAATCTGGAGTAAAAGACGGAGATGAGTTGGAGTTTGGCAAGTCTGCCTTCCCTGATTGATCATTATCTTCACTTTTTTCGCTAGAGTCAACAATATCGAGTGTAGGAGCATCTTTTTCAAATAAAGTATCGTCGAGTTTCCTTCTAATGTTTTAGGCGGATGCTTCAAGTTTATCGGCCTTTTTAAGGATTCGAATGTAGTATCAATGATGTGTCTATAAACTGAGGTAATAGTTCCAATTTCATCAAGTGTTATAGTTCTGAAACGTTGAACTTTTTTACTTTTTGGGTTGAAACATAAATGCGCCAGAGAAGTTTGATCACGGCCAAGATAAACTATTGGAGTAGTCCTAAAGAATTTATCCTTCTTTGTAGATAAAAGGGCGCGTCCACGAGATCCAAACATTCGAATGTTATTTATTTGTGGCTTTTTATTGAAAACAGTTTCATAAGGTGAGTGATCTATCTTTTTCATAATAATATTTAGAATTCTGCAGCTATGAAGTAGGCAGTAACACCAGAGCCTGGTAGATATGTTAGCCTGTGCTAGGAAAGTTCTAACCATGGAAATAACAGATCTGTTGTAGCGTTCTACTTCGCCGTTTTCACTTAGAAAATAGATATTGCTGTACTCTCTTTTTATTCCCTTCTTGTTACAGAAAGAGTCTAAGCTTGAGAATTCAGTTCCACGATCCGGAAATATACACTTTACCCGTGTGTTATGGTTCTTTTTTATCTTTTTCAGAAGTTTTATAATTTTTCCAGAGATATTTGACTTGGATTTAGTTAATATTGGAGTAATGAAGTTGGAATAATTGCATATCAATAAGGAGGTATATTTATAGCCTTGAATGGAAACAGAGAGAGGATCCATAGTATCGACGTGAAGTTATAAAAAGGGTGCAGTTGCTTTAAATAGTTAATAGTTGTTGTAGTTGATGGCTTTTCCTTTTTAGACTCAGTCAATTTTCCAGCAGCAAAGCCCAGGCAGTAGAATTGTTTCATAGGTTGGACTCTTGTGCATTCTAAATATAAGTTGCTCACGTGTTCAAGACGATAGTGGAATAAGTCGAATGGTGAAATATTGAAGGAGTTTATGCAGATGTTGTTGTTTCGGTTTTAACATGGCGTGCAAGAAAAAATGATTATTGTTTCGAAAAAAGTTGGAGATGGCGAGTCCGTTTCTTGATATAGTAGTATTTTTATGTCCTTTGATGATAGCCATTCCATCGTCGATTAACTTTGGTTCGGATATGATGAGAGAGTTTTTTTTTAGATTTGGAACATATGTTACGTTCTTGAGAAGTAGATATGCGTTGTTTTTGAGTAGAAGAGGAACATCTCCAGTAGTGGTAATGAACTGTGTGTTTTTTAAAGCACCAGCTATAGAAATAATTTTTTAAATTTCTTGAATTTTTGAGGATGTTTTTATTGTTGGCAACGTGTCTACTAGCTCCAGAGTTGACCAGAGACTTGAAGTAATTCTCTTTGAATCTACAAGTGCAAGTCTTTTTTATCTTAATCTCATTGATTTTGATACTTATTTTTGCTAAGCTAAACTCATTTGAAGTTTCTTCAAAATATTTATATTCATCGTTTTCTCTCGTTTCAGTTTCAGAACCCTCGGATTTTTGTTGAATATATCTATTTTGTTCACTCTTATAGCTTTGAAGTGACACTATCGGAGTTTATGTTCCATAGAGCCGTAGCTCCAGTATCTGTTCTCTTTGGTGGGACAACTGGATTTAATATGTCTCCATCCATCGCAAAAAATACGGTGGTCACTTTTTTATATTCTTTTTCGTTTTTATTGACTTCAGTTTTCTTGATTCTAATATTGTTTTTTCTATTATTGAAATTGTCACAACGTAGATTTATATTATTGCTCACAGATTGAAAAAATGAGATAACTGCCTCTATAGATGTAGATGGGCAGAGAGGTTTTTTTACTTTAAATGCAGAATGTGGAATATGATATAAAAACCCTTCAATTATTTCTCTGTTTTTCTTGCTTACGTGGGATATATATTCAGCTAAACGTCGTTTGAATATATATATATATATATATATGCATGTATTTAATTCGCGGAATTAAATAGTAACAAGTCTTCTTCTACTAGTTATTAACGCAGTTTCAATATCTTTTTTATAGTGCTACTTAATCCTTAAAAAACTTTCATAAAGATTAAAACTTTGATCGATATAACGAAAAAGATTAGCAGATGTTGTTCTTCTCACAATATGGAAAACCGACTGGATTTCCAAAGCGTGGATAATTTTAACTAACTTGAACTTGTTTTTATCTTTGAATATGGGAAAAATAAAATGTTCGTATTCAATTAGAGTTCTTTCTAGTGAAATTTTCATAAGAGAGATAGGTGTATTGTCAGATTTCTTGTTGTAAATATTAAATATTTCCGTTTCATAGTTAATTTTAAGGTCTTTACATATTTTTTTATTAGATCTTAGTGTGATAGTTTGTTTTGAATGTATTTTGGACATTTTATAGAATATCTAAGATGCTGGTCAAGTTGTTTTCTTTCAAAATAAGCAAACATAGAGGCTTCACAATCCTTAAATTAGACCCAAGGAGTGGCTAGCTTAGGTAATTCATTTGAAATATTATCTTCTTTCATTATATTGTATCGGTTTGTTTGGTATCTGAGTAAATGTGTTGTATTACTCGTTTTATCCAGTTTTGTAACGTTCGGCAACCTATCTTTTGAAGTAAATTGCAGTTTACGATATTGAGGAGAAAGATAACCAACGGAAGGAACTGTATCTCTAGCACAATACAAACTTATTTGTAACGCATATATAGTACCAATAACTCACACACAGTGTCGATACCTTAATAAGGTCTTTATTGTGATACTTTTACGAACATTCTTCTCTGTGAAGACGATAGGTATGTAGCTAGATAAAGTTTCTACAAGTAGACAGATTGCAACCAGAACCATAAACATTTTTTCCGTGTAACTATCCTTTTAACTTTGAATTTATTTTTAATAAAGATATATATCAAGAGTTCTCGAGGCAATAGGTAAATGAAGACGAGGAAGAATAAAATCAACGGAGAGACTTAGGATCTTAGCCTTTTGTTTCTGTTTCTTATATTCAAGAATTGAAGTATTCCTGGTATTAAGAGGTAACTCTAGAATACCAACGCTAACTAACAATATATATATATATATATATATATACGAAACTAAATACACAAACTACATATAAATACAATAGCTACACTAAAAAAACAAGTAAAATTTGATGCAAACTAAATATAGATAGTATTTTTCTTTAGTATAGTTTATTAAGTTTATTATTTTTACATTAATTTTATTATACAACAAGAAAATTAAAATTGAGAAATTGAGGAAGATAATCGAGAGCTAATTTCTAAAATCAAAAACCTTTCTTAGCGGATTCAGTACCTTTTTTAGAGACAATAATTTGTTTAAATATCAACCTTAATCACTATAAAACCCTCAGTAGTATTGAAATACGATTAAAAGTAATCAAAAAAGTATGATCTCATTTTTTTTACTATCAGTTCTCTTCTTATTTGATTTCTTTGTAATCATTATACTTGCGAAATAATATTGAATTGCCAAGGTAAACATATTATATTTACAGATCGAATATTAAATAACATACTTTGAATGTTCTTAAATTGATTATCTACGATAAGTCTTTTATAATTATTACCACTTACCCATAGATAATATTAATGGATAAATATTCTTGACGAAGACAGAGTAGAGTAAAATATCGTAACTATAAAAAATTCATTATCTTAGTAGACAAAAAATGCTCCGGAAGAAAACATAATATGAGAATATTTTATTACATTAATTGATCAATCTCTGTTATTAAAGAGTGTACTTACAGTACTCTGCAGTATGCATACTTTATTGTATTAAATAAGATAAGAATATTGGTTCTTTCATATGCTTTATTTTTAACATTATAATCCGATTACAAAAATAATATAACACTCAGCCAGAATTAAACACAACCCAGAAATACTAAAACCTTTTTAAAATTTATGTTAATATCTTCTATTAGTGTTAATATAATTATAAAAGATGTTAATTGTATTTTTTATTCCTGTATACGAAAGAGCAAACCTTTCATTCCAATAGAAAATAATTTTACTAAATCAATACTGAACATAGCACTATTGAAGCTATGTATGTGATTATTAGACAAAGTAAGCATACTCGTAAGCATACTATTGGCTGATGATATTTTTATTTAATATTTTTGGTTATTCTCTTTGTTTTCTTTGATAAGCAGATATTAAGGAATATATATATACATGATGTAGACAGAGCTAAGCGTGCCGTAAAGGAAGATTTAACTTCTTATGTTGTGAATAAAATCTATTAAGGTTTTAATATAGATTTGTTCAAAAATTTCTTACAAATATATTGGTTTCAGTTTTGGCATTTATATCACTACTCTTCCTTCGACTAATCCGAGCCTTCAAAAGCTATATCATGCTAACTTTACATGAGACTCTATATTACTTGTTCTTTGTTATATTGCCACATTCATACAAATTATTAACCTCTATTATGCAGATCTAATGCTGGAATACGTTTTTGAAACCTACCTATATTCTCTAGCTTTTTTTGATCAACGAACAAGACAAGCTTAGTGTACAAATAGATGTAAGTAATATCATCGTCTTCAAAGATAGATACAATAATAAATCCGACAGATAAATGAAATTTATTTCATCTTCAAAAATCTTAACTGCTAAAATTATGTCTACCTCTTTTATATATGGGTAGAGACGTAATTTACTTAAGTTAATGGATTATATTGGCGCCCAGAGTTTTATCTTTCAATTTGTTGGGGTTGTAACAAAAAAATATTATAATCTACATCTTGTACACTCTCAAATATACTGAATTTTATCGATACTATCCAACATTAGTTACTTAGCTCTGGTGAATTTCGCCCAAGTCTAGTATTTGAGCTCAAAGAACTCCTTTGATGTTGAACATCATATAATTATTAGCAACATAGTACTACATTATCTTACTTGCTCAAGGGCTCGATTAAAACTAAGACCTAGTATAGTTTTACCCAATTTAAGACTTATGTCCCTCAGTTCACAGTTGATTGATTACAATAACCTTCAGCCCATTGAGGATCTCTATACACAGGATACACAGCCAAAGCAATTTGAACAAGTGAAAAGGTGTTCATGTACACAGACAGAAAGTACGTGCAACATTTCTGATTCTTTCGATTAGTATCGGTCGGCTTCCAGGTGGTTTTATTTTGCGGGTTAGACTTGTTCCTTGTTCGTTATTTATCTTAATTATTAATTAGTTAAATTGTCAACTATGGTCTTAACCGATATAGTGATGACGAATTCTATCTACCGATCAAACTACTCAAACTATTAACACAATATCGCTATTATTATCTAGCTCGGTGGTACGCTGTAGCGGGTTATTGCTCTAATGTTTTTGCTAGGCGCTAACGGTACATAGGGTACTACTGCATCTTCACAGGTCCTAACGGTACACCCCCTCTTCCCAGAGATACGAGATTCTATCGTGACTCATCGCCATATGCGCTCCAAGATTTCCCTACATGCTGACGGGACCAAACTGATTTTCCATTTGTAGACATCCTTGTCTCAGACAGCATGTTCTTGCAGAGAATTCTATCAAGACCACACCCTCTCACATGGCTTCTTCAATCCATCCATAAAAGTGTTCCGGTTTTATGACCTCATATTCACGGTCTGTAGCAGGGTCTCCTATTTTTGCAATGTGCCTACTTTCACTTCTATTTCTATTACCATTTTTTTGTTTGAATATATGCATATCTTCATGTACCCGTTGGAACATCCGTTCAAGACCTCAGCACATCTTTCCCTTTTGTGTCTTTTTTACCCATGAACAGACCTAAATATACTCTTACCCGGTATTATTAATGTAGTCAAGTGCATGATCTTAGTGACGCTGCACTGTCCATAAACCCATGAATTTCGGTCGCGCTTCTCGAATCCCGAAATCCGTCACCGAACTATTCGATACCTTATCATATCTAGTTGTTTTTCCAAGTTTGTGGTTAGCGCCTCCAATCATCCATAAGAGGATCAACAAGCATAAAAACTCAGTTTTGATAGCTCCGCAATCCTTCCACCCCATTTTTTTCGAGTATATATTCGTGGTATACCAAAGTATTTCGGATGACACTATGAACAATCATACCCTTTTTTCTTCTTGTTCAAACTTTGTATTAAAAATGTGTCAAATTTCTTGAAAAGCCACAGACTCTAGTTTTCCTTTGTTTTATACTACATAAAGCTACGTAACACCCTGGTATATTGGGTGCTGGATTGCCATAAGTCCCGTCATGGTGTAGACCTCCTCATACTGCTTTCAAATCTCACTCTAAAGTTTTCTATTTCCCACTCCATTTCTTCTGTTCCCCATAAGGTTGAACCATATTTCTTACTAAAATTGGATATTCTTCAAACGTTCCACACTTCTATGACCCATGCACATATATTCAGTGGCTAGTTGTTGGTGCGGTAGTAAGCACTTTCCTTATTCCTCAGCAAATTCTATAAGGGTTTTATCGTTTATTATCGCCAGCGCCTGCTTGCAATTGGAAAACCTCTGACACATATGAATTGTATCTATGTAACTATCTCCGCCGTCCTATGAATCTTCTAAATTTCCTATTTCTCTCTACTTGTCTCCTACAGATGCAGCCAATTAAGAGGCCACTGGGTGTAAGAATACATAAATGTTTTGCTTTTCTACGGTAGGTGCCTTCTATACTCTGTGAAGTTTTCCATACCGAAAACAATTACTAACTTCCACATTTCATGTTTTTTCTCCTTCGTTCAGCCCCATACCGACTCTGTTCTCGTTATTCTTATTTCTTGTGGTTCTTCTATCTGCGCAAGGTATCGGCGCTAGGTGCTAAATGCTGGCAATCGTCTTTTCATTTTCTCTAGAATTTCTTCTGATTATAGCAGCTAATTCTCCGCTCTACGTCTCACTCTCACCAATCCTTTCTATTTTACAGGAGGGTGCAATTGTTTGAGAACTGGAGTTTTTACATCCTCAAACATAACCTGCAGGGTCTCCCAGGTGTTATCTTCTGGGGAAAGCCCCCCTCCCCGCGCGCAATGTTGCTTTTATCACATACGCCACTCTAATTGGACCATTTTTTATATCACCCAATCCCTTTACTTCAAACTTTTTCGCACATTCAATATGTATTTTTATTAGGGCTTCAGACGTCACAAAGCTGATGGGTTCGTAGAAATGTAACATATTTTTGTGAATTTCCTTCTGCTTTTCCGCTAAGACGCGCATCTTGTATACGTTATTTGAGACCCCCCACAATGATCTGCGCCGCTCCAGATCGTTCCAGCGCCAGTTTATCACACTCCACCGTGTTCCCTGTTTGATGAGATCAAGTATCAGTTACCAAGTCCGCATTGAAGTAATTCAGCGCTAACTGCACCCCTCGTCTAATTTTATTCTTTATTTCTTGTAGTTCGATATACTGATCCACCTTGTTCTCATAATCTTTCATGTGCTCCCTAAATGTGATCAAGAGTTTACACAATACAGCATTGTCAATGAATATTAGTTTCTTTCCCTCCTTGTGAATACACTCCAATACAGGCGGGAGCGCCACAGATTCAATATACATTCTCTCAGATTTTACATAAAAATAGCTCCAAGGCCGGCGGGGTTTTTTTCTTCCAGGCAATCTGCGCGTTGATGCAGAGAACTCGTTCATTACGCTCGAAAAATTACCCAGTAGCCTGAAAATTTCGGACCAGTCCAGGCGATAATCACTCGCCACGCTCTTTATGAAAGATAAGGCTTTTTTGTTCACCACTTCCATTTCACTATTCACCCGGCTTGCATAGCTGATGGCAAAGTTAGGCGTGAATCTTGTCTACCCTATCATCTGCTTTAATATCTGATTTGTAAAGCGACTTCCGCGGTCCATCGCCAGCGTGAAACTCTTCTTTAGTTTATATTTGCTTGCGAAGAGGTCCAGCACTTCTACAACTGCGCCAACACCTGGTTTTCCCACAAAAGTTGGCTGCATAAATCTACTAAATGCGTCGGTTAATACCAGTATGTATCCACGCGTATCTATGAATAAGAAATCTGTTGCCAATTTTTATATCGGCCATCATGTTTTGATTACGAGCTTGCACGTCATCTGTATTTCTCTTTACAGCTTTTTCTTGATGTGTGCAATTCTCGCGCAGTAGGGGTAGTACCTCAACAACTTTATCCCAATCAACGCGCCAACCTGCAGTGTATTGATTTTTTTCTAGTAACATCCATTCAAATTTTGCTGTATCATTCACATCCACATTTGTCGACCCGTGTTTATTCGCTAAGTGTATTTGAACAAGCAGGCGTTCCATTATAACTTGTGGAATTATAAAATTTACTTCCTTCTTTTTGATGATATTCATTTAATTTATTGTTTCCTCTTTCTGTATCTGTATTTTTTTTGCCTCCTCAAGGCGGTACCACTCTCCCTCAAAGTATGGATTAAAATTGATATCTGATACCTTTTCTGTGATTAGATCACTTTTTATGTGTTCTTTTTATTTGCTTTTTCGGTCTTAGAAGGAATATACTCACCGAGGGGTTCATATTCCTGGTCTGGCTATATTATCCTCGTCGCTTTTTTCGCATAGTCATCCCTGTCTGGTTCCAATGTTATATGACAGGATTTCCCCGGATTTTAATTTCCGGGGATCATTCATGCGTGGCGGGTATAAACATGAGTCAAATTATCCAGGCTCCTATGTTAAACATTCTGCGTCAGCTCGATGTTACGATCTCTTTAAAATGTCCGCCTATCGCGACGTTCCTCGCTTAGCTGAAGTGATCATTCTGATTTACGCCTCAGTTGTGCTTGAGACGGTGGCACAAAGTAAATTCTATCTTCATCCATGATAGCATCTTGACGTCATTTTACCTTTTGGGGTTCCCGATTAACGATGTATAAGATATCAAAATCACCTTAAGTCTGTAGCATAGATTGTTCCACTCACGAAGGAGGTCCCCTTTTCCGTATTTATTGAAGGCGATTCCAGGTATGGGCTGCGCACTAATTCGCCAAGACCATCCTCACTTTCTTTCGCTTGTGCAAATCTTTCCCGAAATATTCTGACTGATCGTTCAAATGCTTCATGAGATACCTCCTATCTTATGATCATATGGACAAAAATATTACTGTTGCCCTCCACATGATAAATGTTTAACAAGAAATGTTGCAAAACAAACATTCGTGTTCCTAAGCGAATAAGGTGAACAGATTTTATCTTAAAATCACCCTGAAGTATTTACTTTAAAATAAGGTTGTGTGCTTATATCTTCATTGCCGTTGGGTGAAGTGGCAAAGGGTATGGAGATTTCTTGAACCTCCTTGCTATTGGGTAGGATCATTTGTGCCATATTTCTAATAGCATCTGAGCAGCGCCAAATTATTTGCTAAAAAACACTGGGAAAACTACCTTTTCCAACAGGCTTTTACTTCTTTCGTAATACTTTGACTGAAATACTATTGCGCGGTGGTGTTAATCAGAGGGATCGGTGATCAAGCTCAGGTCTATGTCCCTTTCATAGTGTTGAACGCGTTTCTTCGCCGTTTGCGCCAGGTGTCACTTAAATACCTCAAAAGCATAGTCGAGTTTATCATTCCAAAATGATGTGTTTGTTTTATTCTAATTATTTGTTATTTTTTCTTCATTTCTGCGTAAAACAGTGTTATCTTATCCCTTAGTTCCTCTATTTGGGGAACCACCGCCGTTAAATATTACAACAGGTATAGTGATATTGCTAATTCAAACACATAATCTTCCTTTAATACGTAGAGAATTGCTTTGAAATATTTTTTGCCGAAGCTCTACTCTCTGTTTTCTTAATGTACACCCACAATATTCTATAGTTTTCGTAACTAAGATCGATTTTACGGTGGTTATCCGTACTTTCCATTTACTTAAGTTGGCGAATACATCCTCCAGCATTTTCATAAAATTATCAAGGTCAATCACATGTATTAGGCCATTGGCCATTTGCCTTATAATGGTATATCCTAGTTTTTTATAATGCTTCCTCGCTATATAGTCCATTATGTGTTGATGAAGAAGAAATACGGCTGTACTGTAGTATTCCATTGGTTCAACCTGGATTTGGAATATCCCATAGAACGTCATAATATCAAAGTATTTCTTCGCATGTTCAGTAATTGTAAGCTTGCCAAATCCGTTTTTCACATCCAAAAAATTTTAGAAGTGTGCTGTAATTCCATTGTTGAAAAGAATTTTCAATATTGGAAGTACCTTAAAATCTCTGTGAAATTCCTTTTCTTGGTTTGATCAGGTTTAAAACCTTGTGCCATTCATTGCTTTTTTTGAACATCAAAAGCTACCGAGTCGTTTATTACTTGTGAAATCCTCTTAGTGACATCTTTATCCATCATAAATTCCTATTTTTTTTTATAAATCTCCACCTTAACAGAACCCAATGAATGTGTTGATGGCAACTTAAATGGTACTCCTTCTATTAGGACCGCATTCATAGGTGGTAGCAAACTTATCAAAATTTGCGGTACCCTAGTGTCGAGACAATTTTCAAAACTGAAAAATATTATTAAAAGGTGATGGTTCTGCGCTCTGGCCGCTTCGGTTGCGTCTTCGATATTTTTTTATGGGGATGGATAATTTCTCTTTTTCCACTTCCTCATCTAATTCTACACCGACGTCGGGTACTGTTACACGCTCTTAGTCATCGTATTTCAGCACATCCTTTGTTTATTTTGGTGGATAGCTTCATCTAATAGTACCCGCGCCATATCTTCATCACACAGCAACTTGCTAAAGTCAATGGATGCGGCGTGCACAATCGCGCCTTTTTTTCATTATTTCCAATCTTTCTTACGTAAACCGTCTTACCACTGTTACCACTTGAGGTCGTGACGGTTAGTAGCTACCAGAGCGTTATACATCCTTAAACATCTACCGGGGTGAATTGATTCCGCTAAGTCTTTTGTGAAGATGAAGTATGGGTGAGCTCGAAGTATACTGCTGCTGTCTTCATAAATAGGTTTTATGATTTGAGCTAAAGTGTAGTTATGTTTTGCAAAGTATGTATATGGTCACGGAGTATTTTTAATGATGCACTGACGTTTACTATCTTCCATAACCATGTCCATTGTGAAAGTTTACTCGATATAAACACTTCTATGTCTTCAAGATTTTCAATGAGATCACTCCCTCAAGTTTGGCGGCCCATTGGACTGCTGAGCATCCCGCTGCCTGTTTTCTAGTTATTTTCATGGGATATGAGGTTTGCCTTGGCTAGTGCAAGTGTTTCAGTAAGCATTTTGCTCAACATGATGCAGCTAAAAATTATATCTCTACTTGGCGTCGGTTCCTTTTTTCTACTCCATTGGTGTGCATCTAGAGGTTCGCATAACCATATTTCGAGACTTTGAAGACGGTTGTGCCACCTGTCAATGTAATCTATTGTAACGTGTCGCGCACGTCTTCAATAACCACGAATGCCTCTGTAACAACATAACTGGTTCATCGGCGCCGATGTCGATGATCGTATTTTGTTCTTTATCTCTGCTCGGGACATGATGTACTCTTTCATCACTGCCGGTAGTTCTTCTCTCCGAAACTTTTATACTTCTTGTAAACTTCCTATTCGAAGGTTTGTCATGTTTTTTTCTTGTTCTTGGTTGACGTCGTTGGCAGTGAGAGATAGTTGTGCTCGGGCCTGTTCGTATTTGGGTGCCTGTAAAAGTTATTTTTATACTGACCACTGAGACACCTATCAATGTAGCTATCGCGACCATGTTAACGCGGGACCTGGCGGCAGCTATTTTTTTCATATTTTCTACCTCTCCTGATGAATTATTTCGAGCACAAACATTTTTTTCTCCTGCCTCATTCCCTCGCATGTGATTTGCAGGTACCTTGATTCTTCTTACTTCTACACCCCGCGGTTCTTTGTCTTCTACTGTTCATGACGTTAGATTGACGATGTCTACGTCGCTTATTGAGTCATGCAATGTATTAATATTTTTTATATGTATGGATCGACTTAACCAAAGTAGAATTTGGTATATCTAATTTTAATCATATTTTTCCGGCTTCATTCTCTCTTTCAGTGGTAGTAGCTCATTAAGGCATTTCAACACGTTTAAGTACTAACTATTTTTCTTAAAGTCAGATTTTTTATGTATCCTTTTACTGCGCCCATGTATATCCTTTGGCAGTTTATTAATGCATAATCTATAGATAAATGTACCTTTTCCCTTATGAAGCGGAGATATTCTTCTCCCCTATGCGCTTCATGCACTTCTAAGTATTTGCGCAAGTGCTCTATGAGGCTTGTGCCGGTTACGCTCGCGCCTCTAAGATCCTTTCTTTTAATTATGAGTCTATTTACAGATTAAACTTAGTAGGATTGATTTTAAGGAGATACTTGTATGTTTCATGCATTTTCACAAAGTCCATTACTTCATCAACTTTTTCTGGACTTAAGCTTCCTAAATTTTAAACCTGTCATACTCGAGATTTGTGAAGGCGGTGGGGGCGCCACGCTCATGTACTCTTCCCTGATATCAGTCAATCAGGCCCTCAGATTTTCTAACTGCATTGATATGTGTGGGATATCCTGTCTGTCGCTAGCAGAATGCGCATTTGAGAGTATAGAAACAGTCCCTGTATCTCGGATGCTGGGCGTTAGGGGCGTTCCATATTCTCGCAGTATTGATGAATGTGTTTGACTCATGGCGATGAGACTGTTCAGCTTTTCAAATTCTCTTGTTTTTCTTCGCTTGACGTGGAATATCCTAATTTATTCTGTCTGTGTCTTTTTAATCTGCGCCAGTAGTGTCGCGAGATAGTCAATTTGCAATCTGCGGTGTGCATCAGACTCGCCTCTATGCCTTTATTCTACTTATTTTTTTCGCCATTCACATCTAGCATAAGGTTCTTCGTGCTTTCATTTTCTTGGGCCAGCACTTCACCTATACCTTTGATACGTTTATGTAAGCACTTTTCCTTGTCGTTGTTCTATGATTTGCTCACTGGTGCTGTGCACTTTGGTGTTATAATCTCAAGCGGGTGCTGAGTCTGCTTTTGTTATCCACTTAAAGAGTTTTATTTTTATCTGTCTATCCGAGTTGTCTCATGAAGTAAAATTGGTCTTAGCGATACCCTTCATTCTTACGGAGGTGCTGTGATTGGCCATTCATTCTAAGTCAGGAGATAATCTTTGCTCTTAGTTTTCAAAGAGCCAAGTCCGCATATTCTGTTTGAGTACTTTAATATGATATTTCTCCTGTACTGTTACATTTTATTCAAAAATTTAGTCGACACTTTCTCGAAAGTGTTTCTTAGCCACCAACATATGCGCCACGCGCTTTGTCAGCGGTGTTTCATCCTTCTTATATTCTGCTAACGCTATATGAATCAAAATAGGTCACGCTTCTTCTTGTGGGAATTATTTTTTCGAACAGGCTAACTGCTCTTTCTAATAGCTGTAACCTTGCCACGCAAAAATATCTCTCGTAGATAACATAGTGGAAGGACATGTATCTTTTTAATTGTTGAAAAAAATATTCAAAGTCTTTCTCCGCGATATAACGGTCATTTGTATAGAGGTCGACGTGGCCGTTATAGTTCCTCTTGCAGCGCTGGGGTTTTTAATAGTGTAGTTGGCGAATTTTTTCTTAGGGGCAGGGGGGGTCCCATTCTGTCCGTGCACATAGTATCTTAGCATAGGAGCTGAGGGCGGGTGACTTTGTTTTCCTCTTTTGGCGTATTTTCGCCTTTGTCAACATTGCTGCTACCTCATGCGTTTGCTCGACTAGGGTAATTGCTTCCTCTACCTCATCAGCAATATAGGTTCGGTTAGTTGGCTTATTCAGGGGGCTATAGTTGTGTAGAGCCCCTCGGGATGATACGGCAAAAGCCCTACCGCCCGATGGGCGTTTGACGGCAAAATATTCTTCCGTTTCTTTCTGGAATATTAGAACTCATTTAGTATCAAGTTTTAAAGTTGATACTGTAGACTTCTCCTCACTCTCAGCTTCCTCATCTGCATCAGCTAACCTCTACTGGGTAGATTCATTACCTTCTTGAGCTATTGCCTCAACCGGTTCATTTGGTGAAATAGTGTTTTTTGCACCCAGATTAGAGTCTTCTTTGGCTCTTGCTCTATCTTGTTGAGCTGTAACCGGAATAATATTTCGTGTGCACAGTATAGCGACTTCTTCGGCTTTCTTCTTGAGAGAATCTCGTCTTTTCCTCATTGGCTACCTAATCACCTTCTTGGGTATCTTTTCTATATAAATTTCTCTTTCTATAGCTCTGCTATTGATTCAAATTATTTCTCTTTCAATATTTCCTGTTCTTTTCCTCTGGTCGTCGTTATCTTTCTCTGTCGACCATTGATATATCAATGCACCAAATTCGTACATTTTGTTGAGTCTGACAGGCAAATACGCACATGCTTTATCTATTGTCTCTTTCGATTAATTGTCTATTGGTTGGACTCTACACTATTGTCTTATCCGACATAGTGATGAAAAATTCTATCTACCAATCAAATTACTCTATTTATACAAATATTTTCGTCATACTTCAAATCATTATCGGTACGCTATAACCGGCTACTACTCCTATGTGCCCCCATGCTTTAATGGTACACTGACTACTACTGCATTCCTACATATGCTAATGGCATAAACTTCAGTTTATTGTTTTTTTAGTTGAGTTTGGAGTCGACGCAAATTAAGGCAAATACGTATTGATGGGATCACCAGGGAAGCTTCTAAATTTTTTTCAAACAAAACTGAAAAACCTTTAATTCAACCATACTTCTAGGTGACAACAGTTTATGAGGATGTTTCGTTACCTGGTATCTCCCATTCATGAATATTTGGTATTTTAGGGTATCCTTTTTCAGAGTTTCTGAGATCTTGGAAACAGGATACATTCCTAAGAAGTCTATACAGAACACTAAAATTCTAAAAAAAGTTGAGTATAAACCTAAATTAGTATGATCTTTTGACTGTTGAGGTCTCTTTGGGCTCTAGGCAAGCATTTCTCGAGGTATTACACGGATTGAAGTTTAGAAAACAGCATTTTAGCCTAATATCGACTAAAAAAATATTAAAAATATCCTAAAGCACAGAATTAAAGGTTACATATCGCGTTTTTTAGTTGTTTTGGGCTACCTAGTACAGAGATTTAGGGGATTATAGCAAAACTGAGTGATTTCGTATTTTCAGATGTGTAAATTCTCAACATTTGACTTTTCTGAGTGAAGTTTAGCTCAGTTACAAGTAACTAAAGAAGCAAAATCCTGAAAAATGGTTTCAGAAGTTAGGTATGGTAAATACTTAGGGTATGAGAAGAATCAAATTATCTATAGAGTAGTTCTTCATGATGTTACGTTTGAATGTATGTTTTTTTAGAGATCTGTAAACTTAGTGAAACGGACCCCTAAAATTAGCCTTTTTCAGGGTTTAAGTATTCATCCTTATCAAATACCCTGACAAAACACGTGATTGGAAAGCTTATTTTAATGAAAAAGACGTTGTGGGTGATAGTATTGTATTTGAGGAAAATTTTGTGACAAAAACTAACAAATACTATATGCTTTATTTTCAGTAATCATGGTTTCTTTATTTTTATATTATTTTAATCCTTTAAATTTTTATCTAAATAAGTGCTAGGTTAAATTTGCAATATTTTTTGAGCTTTTTAGAAGAGTTGAAAAACTATTGTTGATTTTATGGCCATTATACTGCATTTTTGAAAAAATCGATGATAAAGTTTTCAACACGCTGTAATAACAAAAAAATGTAAAATACTATTGTTTGTTTTTAGGTAAAATTTGAATATAATAGCTAATGTTAACAGTTTAAAAAGGTGGTGCAACCTTTTTCTTCACTGTTTTCTGATCGATATAAAATGAATGAGCTATATTTTGGTGATACTTTGCGTTCTACATGTATTTACTCTTTTTATATCCTATATTATCTTATATGGTTAAAAAGATATTTAAAATAGCTTTCCAAAACTGTATTTTGTTTTTCATAACTCGAAAAATTTATTGTGAAATGATCTTTGCAATTATTGAAAGTTTTGCCTAAAATACAGGATGACATGAAAAGAGCAAAATAGAAAAGTATTTTTCAGTGGTCAAAAACAAAAAAATAAAGACCAGTTATTAGAAATAGATTTAGATATAAATTAAATAGTTCAAAATAGTTCTTTAGATAAAAATTGAGCAAGATACAAGAGAAACAAAAATACGACTTGAAATTGACCAATATTTTTCAAATATAGAAATACGTAGTTTAACCCTAGTATTTTCACGTAAAAGAAAATAAAAAAGTTATAAAATTTTGTAAACTAGCATTTAGAAAATTTTAACATTTATTTGGTTTTTAAAGAAGAAGTATTGACTGAGGAAAATGGCTTTTATTGATGAAAATTTTCGCTATGCTAAATCTTGCTTTGATATTCGGATATTAAAACGTGCATAACTCGTGATTAAATTCTTAAAAAAATAAACTCCTTTTTTTGAGCGCATGGAAAATTAAAATATCTTTTAAATGATGTGTTATAAATTCTCTGCAAAGGAGTTTAAGCTAAGATACAAGTATTTCTATTTGAAGATTCTCCAAATTTCTTGCTATGGCTAAGGTAATACCTCTATTTCACTTGTTGAATTTTCTCTCAGAGAGCAGAGTTAATTTCTTTAAAACTTATTGGAAAAGGTATTTAAAATAATTCTTAAATTCTTAGGAGCTCAATTTAAGCTTGGATTGAGATAACTTCAAGGGTAAGGTTAGTAATCATAAGAAGGTTTTTATATAAAATGATTTTCACATGAAGTAGATTTTATGTTGCATCTACTTCTAAGTCAACCATTTCCTCGATTTTATTCCTTTACAGAAATAATATAGATATAATATATAATGTAGATATGATTTGGGACAGAATATTTAATTCTTAAAAGTTTTGGGAACACCAAAATCTATCTGTCTTACCGTGGTTACCGTGCTTAACGTTAATTTCTACTAATAAACGTTAACTAACGTATTCCTTAACGTTAAGAAAACATGGATATTTATTTACCGTTAATTAACGTGTTCAACGTTAAGAAACACTACCTGCATTAGAATCGAGACATCCTGGGACACTTATCCACTGGTTGCGATCCAATACCTCTATAAATGTCACTCGTTCAGCCACAAGTCTTTTTACTAGCATAGACTTCAGCTGTTGACAACTTCCTGTATTCCCTTTCCTTCATATGTTTTGCTGCGTTAAATTTTCCACCAATTCCGTATCATTCTTTTTGTTCTTCAGCGGACAGCTGATCATGAAGTGTTTCGGTACATTGCATTTGAGGCAGTTATTAATTGATTCCGATATCTTGTTTAACACCATCATAAATAACTCCATTGGGTTCTCGATCATGGCCGGGTTCTTAATAGTAGGTGTAGCTGGGACTAGTTGCTTTTCACTGTATCCAACATATTGACTTATAAGTGGATGTGTTTTTCCAGGTGTGTTTCATCTCATTCTAACCTGTGCTTCTTCAATAGCCGTAAATTACTGTAACTTCTCTTCAAAATCTTGAAGGTTCCCGGCTCCTTCAAAACATCTGTATATTTGGTTTGGTCTATCTAGAGGTATTCGGGTAAATTCGTAATAAACGTCTTAACCACGACTTTTTGCGCATCCTTACTTAATTCTCTGGCAGGACCAAGTTTTATCTAGCTTTCATAAAAAACGCTTGGATAGCTTCCGCTCCACTTTCAAAGAAGCTAGGCCATTTCAGCTCTTTACTTAATCTGCTGAGGCTATGATTGAGTAGGCTATCATTCTGGATCTTTAGTTTATTCTCCAAACGTTTTATCTTGGCTACAGTATCTTCGTGATTTACACAGTACCCTCGTATACTTAGGAATATGGTACCACTTAACCATTAGTTTTTTCCATTAGTATGTTCCTATTTCTGACTCTTTTGAAAAGTATGACGAAATCTTTCAGGGATTTTCGGTCCAAGAAGGTAGGTTCTTCTAATCTTGGGGTCTTACTGTGGGTGAACCAAATTATTTAATTGATTCTATGAGGGACTCGTCAAACACGACTGTAGGTACTGTTCCAGCAGCGGATTGGGAAATATCGCTTCTTTCCATCATCGTTTCTTGTTCTACAGGCATGTCAAATATGATACCCTTGTCTATTTGGATATCTCTCCGATTTCTTGCTTCGTATAATTCGTACCTTCGTCCCTATAGATAAACCACAAATACCTGTGTTCTTGACTGTCTATATCTGAAAATAGGAAGTCTGTTCGTCATTTTCGTTTTTTTTTGTTTTTCCATGCTATGTATCCGAATTAAACGTGGTTTGAAGCTTCAATCATCACTCTTTGAATATATATATATATAAGTTCGCATTACAGTTCTTAGTCAACAGCTAATAGTTAAGGTAGTAGTAAGGTACTACATCTTAAAATCAGCCAATGCGTTTATCTTAGGGTCAGATACCAGTCCGCCGCTTACTAGGGAAGCTTCACGTCTCGTGCTGCTACTGTCACTAAACTTAACTGGTTATAGGGATTTTGGGACAATATTGGTATGACCAAGATAGCTTTCATGATGTGCTCATTTGTCGCATTTAATCTCCTTTAAGTAGTGATTTTCCAAGATTTGTGAATAACTCGAATCTTAATTAACAAATCACGCAAGAAACCATGAAAGCGATTGAGATATTGTCGTACATCACATCCAGTGCTCCAGATATCAAACAAGTTGTTTCAAGCTCCTTCATTGATCATATTGAGATGTTCTGCTACAGTTTTTTATTTCTGCTGTCGCTCATCGTTCTGTTTTACAAGATAATCGTGGTATATGGAGAGATCCAGTTGAGCTACCTTCAGTTAGTCATCCAAGAAGCAGATGAAACCAGAAGCTATTTCAAGTGCACGTGGGAGATGTATCAAGTGATGAGCTAAAGTATTGTTTGTGGCGGGGTTAACATGTTCTCCCCAAGTGGTGGCTGGTGAAGGGGAGGGCGTGGTTCATGATGCTCTGGCTCTTCTCTTATATGTTCCAGAGGCACGTTCAAGTTTTCAGTTGGAGTAGCAGTTTGTGGAAAAGGATATGTTTCGAGTTTTCTTGAAGATTCCGCTACTTCCATATCCATCTCTGCAGTCGTGCATATTTCCAGCCAGTTTTTTTGTTTTTCTTTTAATATTTTTAGGATGTTTATATCACCGGCTTTGAGAATATTAACCTGCTTCGTGTGTTCAAGTGGTTGTGTTGGATTAGGTTGAAGGAGGGTGCATTTTATATCTCTGGAGATTTTCTCCAGGGCTTTGGATGTATTTTTGTTTTCCAGATTCCAGAATTTGCTGCCATATTGGATTTTTGAGACCACAAGAGCTTTCACTATGTTTTTTTTTCTCCTGACAGTCAGCATATTATTCCTCAGTATCGGTTGCAGTTTGAGGAGAGTTCCCTGTGCAGCGCATATTCTAGCGAATGGGTTAACGTGGGTTTCAGCTGTTGCTGTTATATCCACTCCAAGCTATCTAAAGGTTTTTACTCCTTTGATGGTTCCAAGGTTGGTTTCCTGCTCCTCTTCTATTGGGATGTTGTTATAGAGGAAGTTTAGTTCAGCTGCAGCAACTGCTGTAGTGTCCTTTCTACTTCCAACTAACGCGGTTCCCGGTCCAAGACACTGTGCTTTATGTCCTACAAGGGCATCTTTTGACGAGAAGTTTCTGGAACAAGAGGTACAGGTGTATTTTTGACCAGTTGTTGGATTTCAGTGTCCGAAAACTTATCTTGGAGCTTCCTTCCCCTGACTATTCCCATTAGTTGAGTTTTCTGTATATTTATTTTTAGGCCAGAATATTGCGAAAGTTCTTCCGCATATTGAACGAAGTATTTCAATATGTTTCTATCTCTGTTCAAGATACAAAGGTCGTCAGTAAAACCAAGAATGTTTTGAAAGGAGAATTCTGCTTCTGGAAAGTTCAAGTTTATTTTCTTTAGTATCCTTCGAAGCAAAGAGTTCAGAGCAAGTACAAATAACGTGGGACTTAGTGAATCACCTTGTAGCACGCCTTTGTTTATTTCTACTCTGTCGCTTATATGTTTTCCTATCTTTACTTGAACCGGAGCATATTTATATAGGTAAAGGATTATATTGATAAAGTCATTAGGAACTTTTCTCTCTTTTAAACTAAGTTCAAGGAAATAATGTTTACAAGAGTCGAAAGCTTTTTTAAAGTCTATAGAGACAAAGTATTTTCGAGTTCTCCATTTGGCTGAGTTTATAGCGGTTCAAGAGAAGTTGAATTTTTTGTCTGGTTCCCATGTTTTCTCGAAATCCAGACTGATAGATTCCTACTGTTCTTCCCAGGGAATTCTTTAGTATATTGTTTATCATCTTAGTGATTATCTTGTAAGAAATGTTAAGCGAAGATATCGGCCTATAGTTGGAAGGAAGTTGGTGGCTCCCTCTTTTGTATAAGAATATAATATTTCCATTAGATAGAGATACGAGTTCACTTTTGTTCAAGCCACTTGGATCCAGAAATAGTTCTTCCGCAAGTTGCTGCGAGTATTTTAATACTATTTTTTATTCTTTATAACTTCGTTTGTGATTCCATCAGGTCCAGGCACTTTATAGTTTCTTAGTGTTTTCGCCGTCTCATCAAGTTCTTCTAAAGTCGGAGGAGATATGTTGGTATCTTCAGTTTTTGCTTCAGGAATGTCCAGTTTGGTGTCCATGATCTTTCCTTATCTGTCCCTTTGAGTGAGTTGAAGGTATTCTTGGAATACTTTTACTCATTTTTTATCGTTTAAGTACTTTCCATCTTCCATGGTAATGGTGCGTTGAGGTTTCTGCTTTTCCCCTACTATCCTTTCTGCTTGTTTGAAGGCTTCATAGATATCACTTTCTTGCCATAGCTGTATCTATTCTTCTTACTTGGAGATCCAACCAGGTTTTATAGTCGCTCAAGGTACCTTTTCTTATCATTTTCTTTAGTATTTTAGATTTTTTTCCGTTGGATATTTTCACAGTATTCTTCTTATTTCAAACATAGTCTCTGTTCTATATGAAGATGTTCTGTAGAGTTGTACAGAAGTCACCAGTGGGATGAAATTATCAATGGCTTTTTTATTGTTTGCTTGAATGTTTGGAAGTTTAGCCTTGGTTGTTTTTCAGTTTCATTTGATGATGGGAATTAGGTTAACTCTTCCTCGAAAAATTGTCGTATTTTTTCGTTTAGCTTCCATTGGTTGCGTCTATTTTGAAGAACTCTTTGTAGTTTCGATGCATCCTTGGGTTTTGGTTGGAGTATTTCCTGAACTTTTGTGAGACTAGTGCTTCAACTGGTTGATGATCAAACTCTGTTCTATTGCGGATTTTCTCTCCTATTTTTTTTATCCGGACTTTTCGGAATATTGGGGTGCTGCTTTTACACGCTATGATGAAATCTGTTTCTGAGCGTTTCTGATTATTTTTGTGCTTTGAATAATATTTCACGTGACTATTTGTGTCCTTTGCATCAGGAGCAAAGTATGAGTTGATGATGGCCAGATTGTACTTATTCAGAAAATCCAGAAGTATTTTGCCGTTCCTGTTCGTTCTTTTCGTGTATCCATATTTACAGTTGCTTGTCACTTCCTTGTGTAGTATTTGAGCGTTCTAGTCGCCTAGGATTCCCGTGAGGTTCTTTTTTCTTTTCAACGAGATTACTTTCTCGAGTCTTGTTAGAAACTGGCTGTATTCTTTTGCTGTTTTTCCTGTACGTGGTGCATAGACATTGATGATAAAGTAGCTTCTAGAGTTAAGTTTAGTTTTAACACCTAAAATTCTATCTTCATCAAATACTTTTTCTGCTTCTTTGTCCATGTTCCTGTTGAAATATATTGCTAAAATATTGATTTTCTTTTTCTCCGTGTCTTTGCTCTTAGAGATATCTGGTGTAATCCAGTTTAATCTAGAGAAGCTCGCTCTTTCAAGGTATTCCGCTTCTTTGCTACCAACTTCCTGTATTGCAAGGACGCTTGTATCGGAAGTTCGGGCATATTCATCGATAGGCCTGAGCTCGTAGGAGATAAGACGGTCAACATTCACAGAGACAATTGAGATTGCTCTGGAATCTTGCGTTTCATTGACTGGTGACTGTCTTTAGACTGCTTGCGTGTTGCCGGTACTCATAACGGTTTCTTTGATTCCAAATTTTCCGTTTCCAAAAAACTTTGCAGGTTTAATAGTCATATTTCATGAATACAAAACTACTAAAGTACAATAATGACGTGGCAAAATGTTCAAGTGTGTAATATATGACACACTTATAATGACTAAACTAAGACAAATGATATTAGAGAACTAAATCGAAGGAATCTTGGATCAAGATTTGGGCGAAATAATTGTGTGGGAAAAGTTGAGAGAATAGAGCGAAAAGATACAGCTTTATAGTTATTTCAGATCATAAAGAAAATGAAAGGGTTCTTGAGTGCTATAATAAGGCAAAAAAAGCTTTGCATATTATTTAGCTGTACACTGTATTTCATTGTTTATGTTTTCTCTTTAACTATTCTTGTAACAGTTTATTGAAAAGTTATACTTCATTTACAAAAGACTATTTATTTTCATAATTCTTATGAAGAGTGAAATAATTATTCTTCGCTTAAGAAAATTTTCTGATTTACAAAACAAAAAACTGTCTTATTTTCCTTTTGACCAATACGAAGGGATTTTCTATTGCTTTCAATAAAATTACTGTTTTTAAAAAAGGCGAAAAGTGAGATGCTCCTGAATTTTTGAAGTCTGTATTGTTGAAGTGTTTAAAACATAAGGTATAGTTTTTTGTGGAAGATATTCAATTATATGGTTTTAATGATAACAATAGTTTTTGGATGATGATCTTTTACAGGAATGTTTTTGTATACTAGTTTTCTGCATCAAATAAAATCTAGATTGAACACAGACGGACTCATTGAAATAGAAGTCCAAAAAGTTCTATTTATTTCCTTACATAGCTTCAGAGTATTTATTTTCTTCAGAATATGGATCAAGATCAGAATCTAAATCTGGGTGGTCTTTGGTCTTTTAGCATTGCATAATTATTTTTTATTAACTTTGAACTTTTCAACTTATGGGATCAAGAAATTAAATTTCATATCAGGAATAAAGATAAAAGAAAGAGTTGCAGTTGGGAATTATACTGAATTCTTTAGCTTAAAAAATATAACAAATAAACCATAAGTTTAACTTTATCTATTACTATTTGATACAGAGGGATTACAGAAAATAGTACAGTTTTTCTTGTTCTCTTAACCTAACTTTCTAAGGAGAATGCTCACACTAAGGCTACACTCTTCTTCAATTTCTTGTTCAAAAGTATTTTTTTCTTCAACTATATTTTGAATTTTAGTCCATAATAAACTATTTATTTCATATCCAATATAATTCAATACTATTTTATTTTCTTCCACAAAATAAATATCCAAAATATTATCTACTGAAAAAATAAACCTTGCAAAATATTTGAATATATGTGATTCAAGTATATTATTATCTTCAAGAAATAAAGAGATAATTTTAACAAATTTAGCTATGGTAATGGGAGAAACAAAGTTTATTACTTTCTTGCTTCCTTTCAATGCTTTCAAATTTCTATCTTTTCCTTCAGGAAGTAATTCTGGAACAATAAAAGCATTTTTTTCTCTTGGATCTGCAAATAAAACCAAACTATGTAAAGCTAAGCTTAAAATATATTCCCTTTCTTTTTTTGTATATTGTCTTAATAAAACTTCAAATAAATCTTTTCTTATTATTCCAGTATCAATATATTTTCTATAATTTGAAAATACTTTTTTATTTGTTCTAAAAGCAAGTTGATGAAAAGTTTCATCACGAATAAAACTTCCCAAAGCTTGAGCTAAAAAAGAAGGTGCAAAAAATATAAAATTCTCCCTTTCAGATAAATTTAAATCAGGAAAATAAGAAATAATTCCTTCATTAGAATATATTTCTAACATTTCTTCCATTTCCTCTTCAGAAAAATTACATTTTTTAGCTTTTAGTTTAAACTTTTGAACTGTCATATAACTTGCTTCTTCTCGAAAATTATCCAAAAATAATACATAAACAGATTTGATCGATATACTTGGATTTAATAAGTTCCCTAGCTTTGAGTTATATTTCTTTATGCTCCTTAACTGGCCTTTTATTGCATTTTTACGACTCTTATAAGAATCTAGAGCATTATCAACAGGAAAGAAAATAGTTTTTTCATCTTCAAAGATCGTTAAATTACCAGAAAGTCTAGAAAGAAAGGAATTAATCTTATAATTTACACTGTCAAGTGTTTCATTTTTCTTTAAAAAAGCATTTAAAAAAGTTCCAATAAACATAACAGGCGCTTTTGGAGTATTTCTCAAAATACTTTCACACCAAAACTTTAGTCTAAATAAATCTTTTTCATTTAACTTTGTCATATTGAAAACCACAAAATAAATAGCTTTTTTATTCATAAAAATATGATGAACTGAAGAAAAAACTTCTTGTCCACCAAAATCATAAACACGTAAAAAAGTATCTGTAGTTCTGAAATCTGAACGGATATTAGTTGTATATTGTTCAACAAAGCTTTTTTCTGTTATAGTTCTTGTAATCAACTCATCTTCAAAATCTAAGTTATATTTTGACTTCTCTTGAACTTCATCTTTAATAAAATATTCAATATCTAACATATTCTTAACTCTTTGCACACTCAAATCATATTTTGTAAGTGGTTTAAACTTATTGAAAAGATTAACTTGAAATATTTGATAATCTTCCAAAACTAAAGTAGATTGTGTTTGTTTTTGAAAACTTTTTCCAGATAAGTTTCTTAATAAAGAAGTTTTTCCAGTTCTTCCATCACCTAAAAATAAGACTAAATTTAATAAAATACCCATAAGAATAACTGGAACTTCTTTTAACTTTTCATACTTTTCATATTGACTTTGTAAAGCAGAATGAACAAGTTTTTTTAACATTTTACTTTTTCCATTAGGTTCAATAAAACTTTCATAAACTTGAAGACCAAGTATAGAAGGATGTGAATCAGCTATTTCTTGTAACTCAATAATATCTTCTTCTTGTAACTCTAAAATATCTTCTTCTGACAGCTTCCTGAAGACATCTATATCACCATAATTTAAAATCTTTATTGTTTTATTAGTTTTCAAGAAGTTTTTTATAGCTGAAATAATAGCTTTATTTTGAACCTTTTCAGTAATTCTAAAAACTCAATATTTTAGTAAGAAAATACTTTATTTTTAAAATAGTTTTATTAAAAGATAAGTTTTTAAATATATTAGATATATATTTTGGACGGAAGTTGTTTAGATATAGTCTGAATAATAATATAAAATATTTATACTTTATATCTTTTATACTGATTGATTTCAATAAACTGCAAAAAGAACTCACTTCAGGAATATTACACTGGTAAAAGCTAAACTAAACATATTCAAAATATATACCCCAACTTATTCAAATTTAAACTTTTAAAATTTAGAAGGTTTTTAAAGTTCTTTTTACTGAATCTGCAATTCCAAAAACTAAAGTCAAGAAAAGAAAGATAAAATACCTGAGTTCTTTCACAGCTGGAAAACAAAGAATAAATCTTGTAAATATAGATTTAACAATATCAAAGGGACAATATCGAAACCTAACATGAGGATAAAAGAAAATAGAATACTCTATAGAAGACACTTCTTGAGTTGGTTGGAACCCTTTAACAAACTCTTTTATCTCCCTTTTGAACTTGTTTGGGTTAATAGGATTAAGCAAATTATCATGTTCCCTTTGAATTATTTGATTAATTAAGATACCATTCAATTTTAACGTGTTTTTTATTTCGTCTTTCTTCATATAGTTCTTTGATTGAATTCATTTTTTTTTGTATTTTGTTTGTTTTTTTTGTACTCTTATGACATAAATTAATTGCCCAAAATTAATTTGTGTAAAAGTAATCATTAAAAAAACAAGTCTATTAAACACCTAATATTTCTTATCGTATAATATATCACGATAGTATATACTAAGCAAAATTAGAACCAAATCGTTGATTGAAAAAATCGTGAAATTAATGGAAACCAAAATAAGTAACGGTACGTACTGGTATATTTTTGGAAATTCAATAAACTCGAAATTTTCTCTTCTTGGTTAAAGCCAAAAACAAAAAGGTCCACAAAAAACTTCTTATATGAAACCATAAAGGTAATGGCCATATAAATGCAAAGAGTTTTTTGAAGTAAGCAAACAAACACTTGTTCGCTGAAGGTTCAAGACTAGTTGTCGTCTACTTGTTGGAGATTACGCTTTGTTGAATTGTCTGAGAGACATGTTTGATTGTGAGAAGAAATCATAATGTTAGGTTAAGGAGGAAAACTGATCGAATAAAATATGACGACGGTGAAGTAATTATTAATTATATCTTTAGATTTTTCTGTGCTAAGCTCTCACAAAGATTCATAATTCTTGTTAGTCTTGGTTTAAAATTAGTGAAAATTCTGAAAAAAATGGTTTTCGACAGTGAATAATTTGAGAAAACATGTGCTTACAGGTTAAAAACCCGTGAAAGTAACTTTAATGTCTTCATATAATCTCATCCATTCTCTTGCGGTCATCCTCATCATGAAAGTTTCATTCGTCATATTTTTTTCCTCTGCACCTAAATCGACTGTGAGAGAAGGCTTTTTCAGAGCTAATGGTACTTTTTTGAATAACTAAGAACTTCCTAGTCACCTTTGCAAGCATTGGCTCAACGTTTCTCCACTATAACAAGAGGTCAGAATTTCCTGGAATGACTTCAAGACAAAAGTAGTGCACCAACTCTCAGCGGCTTGGCTCAATATTGGTAGCTGGTCTTGAACTATTTGTATCTTCAAATAATGAGCTAGAACTCAACTTGCCTTTCTTCAATACTTGAGTCACTAGAGCATCGCCACCTAAGAATTCGAGCTTATCAATCTCTAGCACCACTTCTTCAAAAACATTCCTATACCCCTCACTTTCTCCAGGATTAAAAAGCTTACACCTCTTTTCTAATAGTGGCGTAATCCTAAAATTTTGTACTTTTCCAACAACTGCCGTGTATTTGAAATGGCAAGAAGTGAAGACCGAAGAACTGGTGCGAAGTATAATGATATACAAATAGAAGTTATCAAAGAAAATCAGACTTCCTACAGTCATTTAAGAGCATGGCAAAGCAAAATGTTGTAATGCGTTATTTCTTGGCTTGCTGTTTGATTGGGTTGAGGCAATGTAATATTGAGTTTATTTGACAACAAGAGGGATGTTAAAATATTGAAAACCAGTAGTGTTAAAAAAAACCAAACTTAGAGTTTCAATATATTAACACTGCCCTTAATAAGTAAAATTCTTTTTCTTTGAAATGATACAAGTTAAGTTTACCACTTCAAAGTTTAACCTATTAAGTCTTGGAAAAAGAACAATTTTTTGCCATAAATACGGCAAAAAATGACCACAGTACAACTTTTTTTTAAATTTAAAAACGCAGATCATTTTCAGTTTATAAAGATTTCATTCTTAGCAATGTATGTCTTTTTTAATATCTCAACACGAGTAAAAGTAAGAAAGCATTCATTTACAAAAAGGAATTTGCAAAAATATGACAGGGTTTTGTGTAATTAATACTAATAATAACTTCAAACTTTGCTTCTTTCTCCTTTCAGTTTCTATAAACTACACTTAAGCAAGTTTAGATTCAAACTACTTGGTATTTGACATATTGGAAATTGCACGAAACTTGTATTTTTTGTTGAATCTGGTTGGCAAATAAACATCTGCTTTATCTATTTTCTCTTTCAATTAATTGTTAAATGGATGGATTGCTCACTATGGCCTTATCCGATATAGTGATAACGAATTTTATCTGCCAATCAAATTGCCCGAACTATGAATACAATATCGTTCTACTTCAAATCTTTATCGGCAGACTATACCGGGTTAATGCTCCCATGTACTTTTTAGGTCCTAACAGCACACTGGCTACTAATGCATCTTCCCAGGTCCTAACGTTACATAGGACTACAGGAAAGAAAATATTGTTTTGGAATGTATCGGTGGAGAAACAAAATAAGCGCTGATGAATACAAGGCGCTTCTTGATTAGTTGTGTCAAATATGTCCTCTGTTTAAACTATTTTTTTGTTGATAACATATGGCTTTGAGGCCCAAAGACCATTTAGGATCAAAGGAACTCCTTCAGAGTTGAAGGAGCTGGGTGACGATACAAGCTGTCCCATGAATTTCATTCTCATTGGTTTTCATCTGTGCCTATAAAAAATTTGACGCGTTCCCAGCCCTGTTCTATATTTCACACGGACTAGACCTGTTACATACCGTAAAGATCCAAACTTCTTCACGTTAACACAAGACATTAATTCTTTTGGACAAATTTGTCGCAGGGTAAAGGCTAGAAGAGCTAGGAAAGAGCAACTTTACACTCAATTGAAAATTTTCATGCATGTCTAAAGTTCTTGCCAGAGAAACTAGGTTCATATAGAGTATTCGATTATCTTAGTTATAAATTGTTCCAGTTTCTGTGTAAAATTCATGGAACATAACAGAGCAGCAAAATATAAGAAATTCTTAGTCTGAGCATTTACCTAAGTTACCACCAAGAAACATCACGAGGAAGAAAGAACTAAGCTCAGTACAAAAAGCAAGCTTACATGGTTACTTTAGACTATTTGGAAATCCCAAAAGAAAATAAGAAAAAAAGGAAACAATCTAGAAAAAACAGCGTACCTAAATATGTGATATGTTGCCGCTTATAGTTTGTATATCTGCTCTCTATGATTTGTTTAACTTAACTCATTGGTGACATTCTTAGGCCATGAGAATTACTTGATTTTTCGAGTAGCTGAATAACAGCGAATTTTACATGTATTAACAGTAGCTTCAGTGACATGGAAAGCCTAGAAAAAATAGGATCACACTTGCCTTAGCTTCGCTCTTTCACATAAGCCTTGGATGGTCATACGTAGTATATTTTGTTTATTGCTATTTTAGATAGAAAAACCCAAGACTTTCCTTCCAGTAGCTTCTATATTCTTGTTTCTACTCTCATTTATGATTTTATTGGCTTTTCTTGGAGTAGTGAATATACTTACTAATGTTTTTGGTTAAGGGAGACTCCATTTAATATTGAAGCATCTATCAAGTGTTGGGATAGAAAAACTAAATGAATAAACCCAATAAATGGTTAACTCTGACCCTAATAATCTATTAAATACTTCTTAATTGGTTAGTTTTCACGATGATTTATCCACAAGAAGTAATATTTACAGGGAAAGAATCTGACTTACGCTGTAACCCATTCTTGCATATTTAGTAATAATTGCAGGTAAAACGTACATGGTTAACTTGGTCGACAACAGAGTATCCTATCCAATGAATTCAATTTGAAGAGCTCTGCTTAAATGAGTCAAAATGTCTCTAGAAACATAAAAATAACAATGACCGCTGGAGTTTTTCTAAATTTCAAAGAAAATTTGGCATTTTAAGTACAAGAAAAGCATAGAGCTCATTCCGCATAGACTGAATTATTATTATGGCCTTAGCTCTGTGTAGGTAGACTAGATATATTATGGATTCTAAATGAATGAACACTCTTGTCTTGCACCAACTGATATTGCCTGCAACTTTAGTGTTACAAGAGTATCTTGGTGATGAAGTGTATCATAACGAAGCTACAAGGTACTGGGCGTGGTGTGTGATTAGGGGTGCTGAGTGAGTGAGTCCTCATTGAAGACTCATTCAGGCTGGTGAGGAAAATTTCCGGCGATTGACTGTGTGTGAGTAAATTTCGTTACCACTTTGAGTGAAGCGTTGTATGCTTCTTGACTGAGTGAGAAATGAGTTTTTCATTGAGGAATTGACTGAGGAATGAAGAATCCTCAATAAATTTTTCAGTAATTCTCAGTCAATTGCTGACTAAGTTTTGAGGATCCTGAAAACTGCAAAAATTTGGGTTGAGCGAGTTTTAGTCTGAGGATCTTCAATTTCTGAATGAAAATTTTTCGTCATTCTGCACCCCTTTGTGTGATAGTTTTTATGTCATTTCAAGAGAAAACGAATGGAGAGAAACCCATACAGTATATCTGTAAAAGACACTGCCTACATCCAGGCCGACTACGGGCAAAACTAGGGTTCAACTGATTAGACACAAAAAAAGTATAGGCAATCACTGTAGTTTATCTTTGCCTCGAAACATGGTACAAGAAGTGAAGAACCAGAGTCGGATATAACTATGTACAGATCTAACTATTTCCCCCGCGTAAAACCTTTCTTTACTCTTTGTTCTTCCATATTGGGACAATAAGTCGTGTGTTTCTCCACGAAAAAATGTGCAAGTGGACATAAAGAGTTTTCGATATTTTTCTGTCGAAAGTTTCATGTTTGGTCAACTGTTTCCCTTTGGAAAATTCTTTCTTTTTATTTTGTACTGAAACCCTATATTTTCGGGAACATTACCTTTTTTTTAAAGATCAAATACACTTATATAATTTAAATGGGAGTAAAAAATATACACAAATTATTTTAATAAAGACATAACTGAAAGTATTTATAGTATATTCTATTCATATATATATATAATTATCTTGTCAATATTTTATTCTTTTTCTCTTTTAAATCAACCAGTTCTCAAAAATATCTGACGTAATGTCATATTGTAAATTTGGTAATTTAATTTATTTATAATTACGAATTATATTCATTATAAATTTAAATGCAGTAATTTCCCAATGCGATTTTTACTGACAAGAATAAAGTAGGTGGGAATAAACATAAACTATCCCTAGCTATTCATCCCTGATTCCGACCTAATTTCATTATAAAATTAAGCTATTTTAAACTATGGCTAGCTAGATAGATTTGTGTCCAGTTAAAAATCGAAAATCATAAACGATAAAAATTAATAAAGAAAACATTCATACATAAAAAATGAACATTTTAAGAAGTAAATTACTTAGAAATGATGGAAAGTATATTTTATTTATTTTATTTATATATTTTAGACGTGTTTCAACAGCAACTATTGCTTGGAGAAACCAAACAGAATTAGATCAACGTAAACAAACTATGAGAGATAGTATTTTACAAAATAAAATAAATTTAGCTTCAGATGAAACAAGTATATTAAAATCTGTTTTTTATCCAGAAGATATAAGTAAAAATGATCTTGATCAAGAAGAAATTGATGAGTGGGTTGCTGAAAATTGTATAGATTTTTATAATACAATATATTTATTATATGGTTTAATTACAGAAGAAAATCATACTTGGAAAATAATCAGTGAAGCAAAAAGTGGATATCCAAAAGGCGTAACTTTTTATTGGAAATATAAACATCAATCGGAAGCTATAATATTACCTTGTGATTCTTACATAAAAGAAATATTTAATTGGTTAGAAACACAAATAGAAGATAATAATATATTTCCAGTTGATGAAAATATTCCTTTTTCAAAAAGTTTTTATAAAATATCACGTAAAATATTTTCAAGAATATTAAGAATATATTTAATAATATTTTCAAATGATTGTTTATATAAAGGAAAGGAAATTAAACACTTAGTATTTAGTTTAAGACACTTTTTATATTTTGGTTGGTATTGGGATTTATTAAAACAACAAGAAGTTGATTTAATAGGAAGAATTTCAAGACCAATAAAGAAATTATATAATAAAGATAAACTTGCTTTAAGATTAGAAAAAGAAAAAGATGCTTTTAGTAAATCATTACAAAAGTTAAATAATATAAAAAGTAATATTGGAGAAAATGAAAGTAAGACATATGAAGTAAATATTCAAAAAACAAGCTCTGGAAGAAATAAAGCAGACTCTGATTTAACTTTTTCTGATATTTAAATAGTCATTTATGTATATATATATAATAAATTAATGTGTATTTGGGTATTATTTTCTATCAACATTATCATTCTGGAATACAACCATACATTACACAATACCGGTAGTATTTGGCATAACTCTTCTCTAATACGAATCTAATACGAATGTAAAAAATGATGTTAAAATAAGACAGTAAATAAAATAAACTGGAAAGTTTTCGATTTTTTTAATTTTATTCACAGCATTTTTGTCAGTCGAATAAAATAAATCATAAAAGAATAAAGAGTCAAAAAAGTACAAAAAAAGCAAATGAGACCAAATGTAAAAGTTCAACATTTACATCAACCAGAAACTTTTGAAACCTATGAAGATTTTGGACATTTAAACATAGATTATACATTTGTTGGAAGGAGAAGTTTTGATACTTTTCAACCAGAGTTTACTCCTCAAGATTATCCCAATGAAGACATTATTCCTGATAGAATAACTGAAAAAATAGTTGATACACATTCTTATTTAGAAATGCCAAAACAAGTTAATTGGAAAAAACTATTAATTATTTGTATTGCAATTAGTTTTTTTGCTGTGATTATGACTTTGACAGTTCTTTTGGTAAAGAAAGATAAAGAAGAAAATAGTGTTTCAAGTTGTCAAGGAAGAAATTTGGAAAAAGAAATAATAAAAGAAATAAATGAAAAGGAAATGTTTGAAATTGAAATTGATGGAAAATCTTTTTTAATTATACATATTAAAAAATAAAATCGTTTTTTATTCGTTTTAGTAAAGAAATTTAATTCAATATGACATTACTGTAAATAATCAAAACCAAATGAAAAGAAAAAGAAAAGAAAATTCATCATTTATAAATCCAAATCATTTAGGTTTATCAATCTTACCAAATAGTAATGAAAAACCACTTTGGGTACTTCCAACATTAGATATATTTTTTGAAGCTAAAAAACATCCTGAAATAACTTCTTTTTTAACAAGTTTTTCTGAACCTATTTCAAGACCTGAAAATATTCATCATTATAAAATATCGAAAATATCAATTTTAACTTCAATAACAACAAATATATCTTCAGAAAAAATAATTAATAAACTTTCTATACTTTCTAAAAATAAACTTCCTTTTCAAGTTATTAATTTTATTCAATCTACTCATAAAAACTTATCTAAAGCAAAAATTATTATTCATCAAAATAATTCAACTTTCATTCAATCTAAAACAAAAAAACCTCTTTTAGAACTTCGTGAACTTATAAATGAACCAGAACTTCCTAAAATCAATAAAATTCAACTTATTTCAGATATTGATTCGGATATTAATTATCTTATTTCTCGTCAAAATTCTTATTCAACAAAATCTTTTTTTCAATTTCAATTTTCTCCTAATTATATTCAAACGGTTAAAAAAGAAGCATTAAAAATAGGTTATCCGTTAATTGAAGAATATAAATGTTTTGAAGAAGAAAAAGATAATTATTTAGATATAGAATTAAAACAAGATGTAAAACTTCGATATTATCAAAAAGATGCATTAAATAGAATATTTATAAATAAATCTTGTAGATCTGGTTTATTAATATTACCTTGTGGAGCAGGAAAGACTTTAAGTATTATATTTATTTATTTTTTTATATTATTTAGCTGGAATATCAATTGCTGTTAAATTAAAAGAATCAACAATAATTTTATGTACTTCATATGTTGCTGTAAATCAATGGAAAAATCATATATTAAAATCAACAACAATAAAAGAAAATAATATTTGTTTATTTACTTCAAATATAAAAGATGAAATTCCTTTTGAGCCAAATCAATATATTTTAATAACAACATATAATATGTTATCCATTTCATTAGAAAGAAGAAGTGAAAAAAGTAAAAAATTTATTAAGAGAATACAGTCATATTCTTTTGGTTTATTATTATGTGATGAAGTTCATGTTGTTCCTGCTAAATTATTTAGAACTGTTTGTTCAAATATTTTTGCAAAATGTAAAATTGGTTTAACTGCTACTTTATTACGTGAAGATGGTTTAATTATGGATTTAAATTTTTTAATTGGACCAAAATTATATGAAGCTTCTTGGACAGAATTAACAAAAAAGGGATATTTAGCTAATATACTATGTAAAGAAATATTTTGTCAAATGACAGATGCTTTTTTTAGAGAATATTTAAATACAAAGAATAGGTTTAAAAAAGATTTATTATCTATATTAAACCCAAATAAAATTCTTGCTTGTGAAGAATTATTAAATTGTATTTTTATATTTTTATATTAAATATAGATCATGAAGAAAAAGGAGATAAAATATTAATATTTTGTGATAATATCTTTGCTTTGAAAGAACTTGAAAGAAGATTAAACAGAAAATCTATTCATGGAAAAACACCAAGTTCAGAAAGAATAAAAATATTAAATGCTTTTGAACATAATCTTAGTCGAAAAACAAGTACTGTTATTATTTCTAAAGTTGGAGATGTTGCAATTAATTTACCTTCTGCAAATGTTTTAATACAAATGAGTTCTCATTTTGGATCAAGAAGACAAGAAACACAAAGACTTGGAAGGTAAACAAATTTTTATTTTAAATATATTTTATAGAATTTTAAGACCAAAAGGAAAAATTATTACTCCTTTGAAAAGAAAAGATGAATATAATGCTTTTTTTTATACTATAGTTTCTTCTGATACAAATGAGAAATTTTTTTCATTAAAAAGAAAAAAATATTTATTAAATGTATTTTTACTTTTTATTTTTATTATTCTTAGAATGGATATGCTTTTAGATTAACAAAATCTATTTCTCATTTAAATAAAAGAAGTTCAAAAGAGAAAGAAGACTCTTTTTTTTTCTCAGCTTCTTTTCGTAATTTAAGGTCTTTGAAACAACAACTAATTCTTCTTGCAAGAATTTTAACTCATGCTTCCGAAAAAGTTGATATTGAAAAAGATTATTTATCTGATTCTGAAATAGATCAAGAATTAGAAAATGAACAGGAGTTAAATTTTAGTGGATTTGAAATATCTAAGAAAACAAAAAGAAAAAAAATAATTCAACCTTCAGAAATAAATATAATTTATTCTTCATCTGAAGAAGAAGAAAAAGAAACACTTTTTGAAATAACAAAAAATAAAAAGTTTTCAGACATAACAAAAACTTCAACTTTAGAGTTTGAAAAGTTTAAAAAAAACTAATATTATGCAACTATATTAGTTTTTTGACTACGAATAACAAAACAAGATAATTCAATATTATCTTCAATAGAAACTAAATACCAATATGGTATTTCATCTTCAAGACTTTTAGCATACCATTTAAACAAAACTTTATTTTTATTTTTTTCTCTAAGTAACTTTAATTCAGGTAACAAAATACTTAATAAAAATATATCTCTAACAACACAACTTGACTCTAACATATATTTATTATTTGAATAAAGTGAATATGAAATATTTCCTATCCAAACTTTATTATTATTATTAAATTTATATTCTTTGTTTTCTTCATTAATAAGAAGAAAATCACGACTTAAACTTTTTTCAGTTGGTGAAAAATGTGAATTTTGTAAATATGAAAATAAACCTTGAATATAATTACTAAAATTTTCTTCTTCTAAACTTTTTAATAGATAAAATTGAGTTGAAGAAGGTTTATGATTCAATATATCCAAAAGAAAATCAACTGTCCAAAGTGTATAAAAATTTTTTGCTAATAATTGACTAGTTGATCCATAATATCCATAATATGCAAGTTCTAATGGTTGAAGCATAAGCATTTTTTTATTAATACTTTTTTGTAATTTATCTTCCTCCGTATCTTTATTAGAATCTGAAAAAGTATCTGTTATTACATCTTTAAAGTTATCATGTGATAACTCAAATTCAGTTCCTCTTGGAAATTGTTCACTCATCATTTTTTTTTTAATTCTTTTATTTGTTATTTAATATTTGATTTATTATATAAAGTATTCTATTTTATTAAATATGTAATATTTCTATAAGTGACTCTATTATTTTCAAATTTACTTTATCCAATTAAAATTATATATTATCCAATCATATTTCATTATTTTCGTCCCGTAAAATTCCGTTTTGCTGAATATTCTGAAACTAGATTCAAAATTTAATTCTTAATATTAAATTACCAGAATATTTGGAAATTAAGGATATTCTATTATAAAAACATCGGTAGTTTATATAAATTCTTAAAGGGTGGTACAAATGATGCACTTTGCAGTTTAAAATATATTTATAATAAAATATATGCGTCTTAAAATAAGTTTCAAAGATAATACAGTTATATATAAAAGAAAAAGAATTTTAAAAAGTTCAACTATAGTAATAGAATAATTATAACTAGAATATTATCATTGTTTCTAAAAAGGAAATAAAGAAAAAAAAACAAAGTTCTACTCTAGAAAGTTGTAACCCGGTTCTAGATTCATTCGAAAGAGTCTATAGTTTAGGATTAAATAAGTTCAACAATACTTAGAAATAGAATAGCGTTCAATTGTTTTAATAAAAAAATATTTTGAGGAGTCTGCAGTTGGCTTTGGTGGGAAAAGTTGCAGAACGCTTAAAACCCCATTATCAGCATTACATAAGTTGAACTATAACTTGACCAAAGACCTAAGCATATTTAAAATCTTCCAGGGGTATTAACTTTCAGATAGGTACTACATTCTTCAAACCTGGAATGAAATAATATGAAACAGTACAACTATTGAATCAATATCAGATATAGAGGTGTAACAGTAGCCAGTGTTCTTGCAGGATTTACCACTAAGAACCTTCAAAAGAGACTTGACATATATTTCGTTCGCAATTGTCTACAAACGAAAATGGGTCATCACCAAAAAATAAAACACAAACAATATCTTCACAACTTCCGCAAAGCTAGTCAAATCAAAGCATGCTTAGACCTTGATAGGTGAGGCCTTGAATATGCCTTTGAGTGTGATCTCCCAAAGGTATTTTCCACCAATTTGAAGGAATGAATTATAGAATCGTGCTGCATGAAGCTATATCCGAGAATGAAGTGTTGAGATGAAGTAGCCTTGAACATCTCTTTACGGCTAAAACCCAATACAGTGTCGTTTTACAGTAGAGTCCTAATTTGGGAGCAGAGGTGGAGCTGAGGCAACCAATGAGACCGAGACTGGTAATTCACACGCTCCATAGACTTACGTTCCTTTATCTTCTGGAATCATTTTAACTTTAACATCCATTTTCTCTTGATTCTATGTACAGTTCTTCGCTCTTGTGCAAGACTTTACATTGCCGCATTTGAATAGGAGTTCGACACAATTTGAAATCACCCAATCAAAACAATACAAGAAGAATTAGGTTTACAGATTCAATTCTGTAAGGAAATTCATTGCTGCCTTGACCGTTTCCTCCACAAACGAGAATTTGTCATTATAATCTTTTCACCTCTTCTTGGCTTAGAGCTCCGACACCTTGGTCATCACAGCTGGCCTTTTTTTGAATTTTTTCCTATAGAAAAGCCATATTCAGTGATATAAGATTACTAGGCCATGATCGATGGGAAAACTCTTTGTTTCATATGGACATCTAGGTATTGTGTTAAATTTTTTGTTCATGTCAGAAAACATTAATGTTAGATTAACCAATTAATTGTCAAATTTAGAGAAGTTCGTGACATTGTTGGGAAAAAGTGCTTACTTCTGAACATTACAAGTCTGATTCTTATCTCTTTGATTCTTATCCTAGCATTCTTAGAGACGTTGGATAGATGTTGTGCCAATTTCTCGGGTTGCTTCATCCATCATTGTAAATGTTTTCTGTTGTCTTATATTTCAACAGCAGTAGTGTGAATACAAGATGATCAAGATATCAAGAAGAACAAATCATTAACTACTTTGTAGTATAGCTTTCACTTAAACATAATCGAGATTTTTTAGTTCAAGACCAAAAGAATTTCTTTCTGCATGAGCAAATGTTTATTAGACTCCATTGACGTTTTGCTTAGATTTAAGTGCACGGCAATATAAGGCACTAAGAGTCCGAGATTGGTAACTTAATTACTAGTTTTCTACAAGAAGAAAGTTTGCGAGCTCGACACTTATACAACATAAAAATCATTATTGACTCAAGCACTCTGGCCCATAAAACAAGTGAAGAAAAAATTAATTTGTTTAGTTTACCAACTGATGGATTCCAACTAGATGAAACCATTGCTTGATTCTAATTAAACCCGAGAGGTGTACCTACAAACAAAACTTATTCATTTCTGAAGACTAATATGCTTTCCAGCAATCAACAAATCAATAAAGCTGATGATTTAATAAATGTTTTTGTTTCAAATTGTTACTGACTGGCCCAAAATCATATCAATGGGGTGTTCAGGTTGAAAATGTTTGGCATCCTTACGGCGAAATCAGACTAACTTACAATTGGAAAAAGACTACAAGTTTCTGCTCCATATGTATTAAACGTGTAGCAGAAAATTTTGAAACGAACTCCATATTCTTCATAGAAAATTAGCTATACCATTTCAATAGTAGCTTTGCTAGTGTCTTAGAATTATCAATGTGCTACTTGTATCAAGTATCTGAGTTATCAGGGACGTATGTATGCGCATTTACCAGTCTGCCGAAATAACTCAGACTATAATAGAGAACTAATTCTTACTTCAGTGTTGCTGAAACAGCGCGACAGGACCTGTGGCTATGTGGAGTTTCATTTTCTGTTTTAATATCCTTCTTTCCTCTCATTGAAACCTGAGCAATAGTTTGAGCTGAAATACTTACATAACGCTACTGCCCATGAAAAACACTTGATGTTACCAAGCCAAATTTTCAACATCATATAGATCTCCATCTATTGCTTTAAGAACAGAAAGTATTAAATAAGGTTTCATAAATATCTTCTTATAGATGTTTATTACGACTATGTCAAAGGGTTCTTCTTGGGAAGTTATTAAAAATTCTAGTTGCCTTGTCATGAGTGATCGCTATGACCAATATTCATTAAGGGAACTTAGTTTAACTACTCTTAATTATATATATAAATAGCACAAATTCCTAGGCACAGATCTTTTCACCTTTGTTGCATGAGTGAGCAATATTTGCCCTCCTAAAGTACCTTAATAGATGTACAAAACAACTGTATCTGAAGACGTTCCATTTTATGAAAGTAAGTAAAATTTAAGAATTGGTAAAGGAAAAAGGTAAAGCTCGTGTTACATATATATCTTGCCTTTATACGCCTTATCGCAGCATGTGAAGCATTTACTACGCTTAGTGAGCTTCATATGGCACCGCAACATTCCTGGTGAGTTACTCTCCTCGGCACAGAAAAAAGTGTAAAGAAGAAACTTAACAGCAAATGTTTCTTATAAATCTTAACATAATGAAGCAGTTAAATCTGGTCAGAAAGTAGGAAGCAAAATTTTTCATGGAGTGAAAGGAAAATAATGTATTAGGTATGTTCAGTATACCTTTGAACTAAGTTATTAGATTTTATGTCAATGATGGCTTCCGAGGATTGAAATTGATCAGAATCACCCGTATATCACAATAAAAACAGTATAATCGAGTGTGACAAAGGTACGTCACCAACAGAGTTAAAGTGATTCAATGTTAGATTGATAATATGAATACGAGATTTCATATCGTGCACTTGCCAAAACTAGAACAAGAATGAAGCAAGAATACTTGTTCCGGTTATTGAGATCAATACACGGATTTGAAAGTTTAGTGACTTTCCAAGCAATTAAAACATATGATAAGTTTTGTTTGTGTAAATAGTGGTCATATAACTTTCTTTAACCACATCTACGTTCCTGCACTCTCTCTAGAAGTACCAAAATCTTAATGTCACAAAATGCATACGACAGAAATAGATCGCCTAGAATTAAGAGTTTGTGGTACTCTATTCCGTAGAAGATGGTTTCCTTAAAACTCCCAAGAATAAGCATGTGGGTAGAAGGATCTATTGTGGAAGTATTTGTAGACTAAGTTATTAGTGCAGATGGACCTTGTTAAAACTTATGAAGCTGGTTGATTAATATGCACTATAATGGCAAAAAAAGAGAGAAGCACTTAGGATAAACCCCCTCTAAAGACAAAAGAAGAAGATAATGAGAGAAAAACGAGGCCAGTATTAGCAACAAGCTAATCAGAGAAGTTGATAACTCAAGTACTGCAAAATAATAGCAGCAACAAACAACCCTTTTAAGGAACACTAGAATAACCAGGAAACCCACCTTGGTATGACAGAAATAGATAAGACTTATCTAGCTACCAGAAAGTTATAAGTAGCGCCAACGATAGAATAAAGAACTGTAAGGAGCACCAGAACATAATGACGCAGATTAGAACATAAATTATCTAGTTATGTGACTGGGCGCTATACACCACACCAGAACACCTACAGAGTTTCAAATGCGGCTTTAAGATAATTCAAATGCCTTTCAGCCTATTCAAAAACAAAATTCTCATAAATATTCTAGTTTCAACTCAATGTTTCTGCATGGCTTCGCGTTTTTCCTTAGTCGCTGATAAAGTTTCCTTGCGCTCGGTTGAAATTTAAATGGGAACATACAGTGCACCCCTACCAAGTAGTAACTAATATTTTATTCGGCTACAATCATATGCAGCTACATAAATGAGCAGAAAGACAACTGAGACACAAACGTAATTCACTTTGTTTTTAAATGCGTAGGCCTACTCAAGAGTAAATAATCTTTACAGTACATGTTGCTCTTAATGAGACAGCAAACTAACCTAATAAATGAATGCATCTATTCACTTTATCAGCAAAACTGGAGCTAGTTGTCATCATGAAGAACTAGAGATTCGATTTAATCTGAATATCAATGACCTGAGAGGTATTCCTGAGACATCATTTGAGCCGCACTCGACGAGGAGACCAGATATAGAATGTTATAGATCTTCTATAACCATTAAATATTTAGAAGAAGCCTTACCTGGTTCAACTGTGTTACAATAAATACGTTTCTATGATGAAAAAACTTAATTATAAGAACTCAAAATTCAAACTTGTTTGAACCTAAATCATTTTGTGGTATATTCATAACTTTCGAAGAATCTTTATGTAAACAGGATAATTTACAATTTATTCACGTTTAAACAATTTACTTTTTTCTGTCTCAAATTAAAGATTTTCATTTCTTGCGAGACTCGTACCTTGGAATCAGATTTGTGGTAATTTCATATTGTTAATACTTGTATTAATCACAACGTTTACATAAGACTAGAAGTTTATTCGTAACACAAGCGTAAGAGATACGTAAAAGTTCAAATTAGTGAATCAATATAAATAATTAACTCTTAGTGTCTTTCTAACTACTGCAAAGAATTCACTCCTTCACCATTTCGTCCATTCATTCTCACAACAACCAAAGTAACTAATAAAAAAACACATAGAAAAAATCCGCCTAGGATTTTAATATTTCTGCTTTCAACCTTGAAAATTCAACTTCAAGAACATCAAATATTTTTAACTCTAAATCTTTCAGTCTCTGTTTAACATCAGCTTTTCCTCCATTTGTAATCTGAACATTTCCATCTCCCTCAATTACAGCAACTATTTCTTTTAAACATACTTCAACTTTTTCTAATGCATCTGCTTCACATCGTAATCCTTTTATTTTATTTAACTCTCCCAATAATCTTACTAAATATTCTACATTTTCTTTTTTTCTTTTTATTCCATTGTCCACATTGGGCAAATTCAACACTGGCTGTAATGGACTTCCAAATTGACTAACGGACTCATTTTTATATAATTTCATTTTATTTCTCCATTTCATTAAATGAGAAAAACTAAGTTGTCCAAATTTAATAACAAGTTCTTCTTCAGTTATTAAACTAGCTAATTTAAAAGTATTTATACCATTTTGTATTATTTTATCAATAAATTGTATTGGAAACATATTTTCCATACAAAATTTAGAAACTTCATTATTTTGATATATTTGTATATTTTGTAATTGTTGTAAAGCATATTGTTGACTTGGATGTACAAAATTTGGTAAAGAAACAGGTTGTATTTGTGTTAAATTAGGTATAAAAGTTTGTGCTGTTGGAAAATTTTGTGTTTGTGATATTCTTTGCATTTTATTTTCTTGTTTTAAATTACTTTGTTGTGTTTGTCTTGCTTTACCTCTTTTTTTTCTTGGTGAATAAATACATTGAACACCTTTTGTTTGACATCTTTGACAAGGTGCTTCTCTTGTACAACGTACTAAATAATTTATTTAAAAAAAATATATATATACCTTTTGATGATCTACATGCTTCACATGAACTATTTAATACTATAGAAGAAGATGTTATTTGATGAATATCAGATATCTTTGACTTTACGGAGTTTTCTTTTGAATTCATTCTCTTCTCGGAAATGCGCGCAGTGATTTTCTACGGACTAATTTACTAAACTTTATTACTATTATTTATATTATATTATACCAATAACAATCTACCAAATGATATTATCTATAGTTAATAAAATATTCAATCATATCACATATCGGTTTTATTTATTATGTTGATTGTTATCTTCTCATTAGATTCGGCAATTCCTGGTTTCTCCGATTACCCAAAATATTTTATAAATTTATTCGTTTGAGAATAGTTTAACCGAGAAATTCTCCGGTTTTAACCGTTACCGAAAAATCAAAAACAAATAATAAAAAAATGTCAACAGAACAAGATAAATTTGCAAACCAAAGTAATACTAAAGGTGCATGGAAAAGAAATCCAACACAATTTCATGGTGCAGTAAGTACGGTAAAAGATGCAGAATTTCCTGCAGAGAAAGGAAGATATAGGTTATATGTGAACTATGGATGTCCTTGGGCTGGTAGAGCGTTGATTGTATGGAAGTTAAAGGGATTAGAAGATGTTGTTCATTTAACTCATACTCAAACAATATTTTCTCCTGTGAAGAGTTTTGATGAGAATAACTATGGAAATTCAGATAGTTATGTAGGCTGGTATTTTTATCAAGATCAAGAAGAAGGGAATGAAAGATATGAACCACATAATTTCTATGCAACTGGAGATTTATATGAACTTTCTTCTCCTGGATATAAAAAAGCATTCAAAAAATGGGAAAAAGACCAGTATATAATGTTCCTATTCTGTTTGATGAAAAAACGCAGAAAATTGTTTGTAATGAAAGTAGTGAGATAATTAGACAGCTAAACTCTGAGTTTAATGAGTGGGCAAAATATCCGGACCTTGATTTTAATCCATATGAGTTGAGAGAAGATATGGAAAGAGTTGATTCTATAGTGTATCCTACGATTAATGATGGTGTTTATAGATGTGGATTTGCAAGTACACAAGAAGCATATAATGAGGCATATGAAGCACATTGGAAAGGAATGGATGAAATTGAGAAACTTTTAGGAGAAAGAAAATTTTTAACTGGAGACAAAATAACTCTAAGTGATATTAGATTATTTGTAACTCTGATTAGATATGATTTGGTATATTATTCACGGTTCAAGACTTCTAGAGATATGATAAAAGATTTACCAAATATGTATAGATATCTAAAAGAGTTATATAATTATAGAAATATAAAAGAAACTGTACGAGCAGATTTGATAGTAAAAGGATATCATTTTGGACAAATTTATCCACTTGGACCAATTGAGAATAATCTAAAAGATCTTGCTTTATAATAAAGTTGGAAATATAAATACAAAGTATTAAATTTTTTATACTTTATAACGAAAACAACTCGTTATATTTGCACAAAACTCAAATATTGAGTAAGTCTCAAAAACTAAACACAAAAAACCAGATATTTAATATCTTCTACCTAAGTTTTAAGGTATCTAAATATCAGTTGTTTCTTCTACTGAATCACCAAGTTCTTTCGTAATCTCTGCTAATTTTTGTAATCTATAAAATACTCTCATAGCACCAAATGCTTTAACTAAATTAGCTTTTGCTCTAAATTTTTTTAACTCTGTATTGATAGTTAAATGTTTTGCTATAGTTCCTGTTTTTGTATAATTTAATATCCATGGATGTTGTAAACCTTGTTCAGCTGTCATTCTTTTCTTTGGATGTTTTTTTAATAATCCACGAATAAAATCTTTACATACAGAAGAAACATCTTTCCAATCTTCTGGATCAAATTTAAAACCTTTTCTTACTATTAACTTTGCAAGTTTTACTTGATCTGTATGAAACCAAGGTGGATATCCAGTCATTAAAATATATGTAATAACACCAAGACTCCAACAATCTGGTGTTGTTTTATATGGTTCACCAACTAAAATTTCAGGAGCAACATATCTATAAATAATATAATATAAATATATTTACACTGGTGTTCCAAAAGGATCATTTAAAGGTTCTTCACAATATGCAGCAAAACCAAAATCAGCTAACTTTATACTAAAGTCATCATTTTCATCTTTTAATAGAATATTTTCTGGTTTAATATCCCTTAAAATAAACTTTCTTGATATAAAATTTACCGATGAACAATCTAGAAATAAAATAAATAAAAAAAATAAATACTTTTTGTTTGTGCAGGTAATTCAAAATAGACAAAAGTCTTTTAACAATCTTTGCTGCTTCAACTTCCGAATATGCATCTTTTTCACTTCTATCAATAATTCTCTTAAATAATTCTCCTCCTCTTAACATCTCTTGAACTAACCAAACTTCTTGTGGATTCGAATATACACTAAATAACCTCACAATTCCAGGATGTTGAAGAACTTTTAATATAGAAATTTCTCTTTCCAAAGCTTGAACTTCATTTTGTTCTTGTAATTTATTTAAATCTATTATTTTTACTGCATATACTTCACCAGCGGTGTTTTGGGAAATAGAAGAACTTGCTTTAGCCTTATTCATTTGAGCTTGATATACTTTTGAGAAATGTCCTGTTCCTACAGGTTTAGGAACTAAATCATATGTCTTGGAAAAATCTGTAGAAGGGGGGAATTGAGAAATAAGTCTTTTTTTCAATCCTTTCATTTTATTTTTGTTGATGTTCTACTTTTTTAACGGAAAGATGCTATTTTGAATTTATTTCAGATAAATCTTAAACTGGATTTTATATTTTGGGCAATTAATTTTATATTTTGAAAATTTAAACTAAAAGAAAAAAAAAATATTTATATTATTCATTAATTAAAAAAAAAATATTTCTTATTGATTATAAGAATTTAATAGTATAAGATTTTCTAAACCATACAGTTATAAAATGTTCTCAAAAAGAAGAATATTATGTATATCTTTATCTTACCTTACAGTTTGGGAACATATGCTATTTCTTCATAAAGTTCTTACGCTTTATGTTTAAATATCTTGCTGACAAAAGAAAAAATACCCTTGTTCAAAACCCTAGACGTCTTGAGTTGTTTAGATATACTTGCATTTGAGCGTGTGTTTGCAAGACGATCCATTTAAGTCATGTAGTGGGAGTGTGGCACTACGAATATTTACTAACCCATATTTGGTAAAACAGCCATGAGAGGTCTCTCTTGAATGAGACTTGTCACATAGAAAATTTGCAGTCACTAAGGCAACTCATATTTGCGATAAATGGCAACATTGAAGGAAATTGGTTACAATGGAAAAACCAAATGTAGAAACGTACAAATGGAAAAGAGAAGAATGAAAAAGGCTTCTCCAGTTCTAAGTGCGAACAAGATTCACCTAGGAAATGAATAATAAGATTTCTTGACTGCAAAAACTATCTTTAGCGCTATTTAGTAGGTAATGTTTCTGGGAGATATGTCGGGAGAGGTTCTGTGAACAACTTTTCTGCGCATTTTCTGTTGGATTCGGTGTTACTTATTGGAAGGTATTTCTATGTGCTAAGAGTATGGAGATATGCAGTATTGAGTTTCCCATAACAATCCTAGTTCTTAGTTCAGTCTAGTCTAATGTGTCCGGAGAAAGCTAGTTGGCATCGTTGTTGATGGTTTCTAAAAAGTCTTTGCATTTAGCAAGCGTGTAGAAGGTCCTCAGTGTGAGCGGAGTATGGACAGGGAAGATTGTTTCGTTTAATTATGTATTCTTGATTGATAATTTCATTGCATTTAGCACTTTTAGAGATGTTTCATTTTACTTGAACTGTTTTCTATATAAATTAGCTACGACTTCCGATGGAAAAATCAACTTTAGCCTTTTTTTTTCTCAAACAAGTATAAATGTATTGACATTTTTCATCAACATGTCATCTTGTAATTTTGGACTAGCAAAACTAAATTTGTATAAGTAAACTTTGCATGCTTAAAAACTCTCCCCCTTTACTTCCAGCTTCTCACTGTGTTATTTTTTACACATTGGAAGAAATGCACATTTCACATCCAGCCAAAGCTTAGAGATCTTAACACGGTTAACATTAATTGTTACTATTTTCATTGAACAGAAATATTTCATCTGGATAACTGGGGAGTATCGAATTGGCACCCTGACAGCAGTTTTTGGTCATAGTGTCTTTTTTTGCTTCCATATTTTCTTTTCCAAAATTTAGCCTAGCCAGATCCACTATCAGTGTAGACAACATTCATTTCAACGAGATATAAATAATCATGAATGCATTTGCATTTTAGTCTCCATCTTAGTTAATGACTAAAAAGAAAGATGCAGATGATTAATTTGTAATTGTCTCATCGGCGGCTGACTTTAATATCAGTAGATGGGCTCGGACTTTTTGACTCCAGAGTCAGATACTTCTTACGATCTCATTGGTCAGATCGACTTCCCAAAAATTTTTTTCATCATACTTCGTCTGAATAATCGGTGCCCAGAATTTGTGAATCCCATACTTGGAGAAAATTTAAAGAGGGCAGACAAAAATATTTTGGGCAAATTTTAAGACAAAATTACGAACAAAAACTATGCAAAAACACAAAATCAAAGGAACAGGCCTCCAACCAGAGGTTCTAGACCCTGAAGAACAAAGTCAATCAGAAGTACTTGGAAAATGGACTTCAGCAACGCATTCTACTTCAGAAGAAATGCTGGAAGTGATCAGTAGACTTGCCAGTGGTCGCTTTAAGTGGAAAATTCGTGCTTCTCACTACTTTGACGAGGCAATTAGCTTTGCTAAGTGGGGTTGGAACTGCAAAAGACTTAAGAGATGTAAAATTAAGTGTAGTTCAGACAAAAATTGCTCGTTTGAAGTTAACATTAAGCTTAATCTTGAAACTTCTAAGTACATTTTCGTCGTAATTAACGAAAATCACTGCAATCATGAGGTAAAAGCACTAGGAAAGATTAAAAAATATGCACAACAGCTTACAAGTGAAGAATTAAAAATGATAAAACACCTAGGAGTTGCGGACAGTGGAATTGCAGCAGCAGATGTCGCTCTACATCGCAATTTTCCAGGCACATTGTTTGACAAAACACTAGTAAAAAGAATTATGAAAAAAGCTAAAGAAGGCGTTGACGCTAGCGAAGATAATAATATTAAAAAGTTAATTACGTGTGGGAAAAGATGCTTAGAACGTGGAGGAAGATTTGATCTGGCTTGAGATTATCCCAAGGAAGGCAAAGCTATTCTAAATGGAGTCAGCTTTCAAGAAGACCTACAAAATAAATGAAAAAAAGTATACGGGGATAGTATCCAAGTGGATACTACCCATGGAATGAGCAGATATCGATTGGTAGCAATGTTCCCTTGCGGGATCGATTGCTTTCGTAAAACAATAAATTTCGGGTGCTCAATGATGGAAAGCGAGGCCAGTAAAGATGTTGTGAAAGGGCTGAAACTTCTGGGTCTAAAGGATGTGAAAGTAGCTATGACACATGGGAGCAAATTCTTGGAAACAGCTGTAGAGGAACTTGGAGCATCTCATGTTCTTTACAGGAAACACTATCTTGCGACCTTGAACTCAGCAACATCTGGCCTAAAAGAGATGAAAAAAATAAAATTTACAAGCAGCTTGGGGGATGTTCTCACTGGAATCTTTTCAGAAGAAAAAGAACATGATCAGCTTATTGAAAACATGTTGATTGAATATCCTGAAGCAGCACAGCAAGTTGCCCTAAAAAAAATTAAGGAAAATAAAAAAAAGTATGTTGGGAGATGAGAAAAAAGGTTCTAACATTCTCTCATAGCGTTGCTCAGAGGGTTAAATCATTTCATTCGGCCACCAAAGTGAATGGTTCTTTAAAAAGTTCTCTTAAAACATGGACCCTAGATGAAGTTGTGACTTACCACGAGAATAATGTGGATAAGTACATGGAGAGAACTTTGAAAAAAGATTAAGGATTTGATTAGGGAGAATAAAGATTTTTCAAAGGAAGCTGATGAAATATTAACAAAGGAGTTGAAGTTGATTGGAGCGTGCTGGATTGTTGAAGAGTTGAGCTCAATAAAGTTCATTGTCAGTGATTCAAACATGAGAGTAAAGATGAAACATGTGTTGGAGGTTGTTGAAAGGGAAGGGGTAAAACTTTAATCATGTACTTGGGAAACCTGGACAAATCAACGTTTTCCATGACGTCACTATGCCCGGTATTGTGATCGTAAAATGATCCAATACATGGACATAGATCATCTTCCAGCGAGGTGGAGGTACCAGGAGCATCCTATGTTCAAGCAGGCACTAAGGGAGATGGGGCGAGAAGTCGATGGCCCACGTGGGTGTATTGAGTTCAAGGTGAAAGTTCCACCTGTGAACGCAGCTTACATCCCAAGAAAGCCGGAAGCTAAATATTTCAAGCTCCTCACTGCATGCAAAGCGCTCTGTGAAGAGGCGAAATACAGCAACGATTGCTGGAAGAAAAGCTATGCAACAGTCTTGAAGATGACCGCTGCGCTCAGGGAGAACCCAGATGGAGACTTCGGGGATTTGGATGAAGTTTCTGAAGGAAGTGGGATCATGTTTGAGTCACCAAGGAAGAGGGTCAAAAGAAGGAAGATGAATGAAGAAAACGTCGCTTCGCCTCTGGACTTCTCACAGATAACTCTTCTCACAGATGAGTGAGAAAAGTGATCTGTTCTTGAACATAAATCTTTAACCTTGCACACTTTACTTTTCTTGAACATAAATCCTTGAACCCAAACCCCCTCCCTTTTTTTGAAATATAAATCCTTGAACTTTCTTTTGAAATATAAAATCCTTGAACTTTTTTTTGAAATACAAAATTCTTGAACCTTCTTCTTTTTAAATACAAAATCTTTGATCCTTTTCTTTCAAATATAAAATCCAGGAGATGTTTTCTTTGAAATATAAAGTTCTTGAACCTTTTTCTTTTGAAATATAAAATCCTTGAACCTTTTTCTTTTGAAATATAAAATCCTTGAACCTTTTTCTTTTGAAAAATCTAAAATCTTGAGCATTTTTCTTTTTTTTTGAAAATATAAAATCTTGAACCTTTTTCTTTTTTTTTGTTTTCAATATAACATTTTGAACCTTTTTTGTTTTAAACTATAAATCCTTGAAGTTTTTTTTTTTGAAAAATCTAAAATCTTGAACATTTTCTTTTAAATCTAAAATCTTGAACATTTTTGTTTTAAATATATAAAACCTGAATCTTTTTTGTTTTGAATATATATATCTTGAACCTTTTCTCTTAAATATATATATCTTGAACCATTTCTTTTAAAATCTAAAATCTTGAACCATTTCTCTTAAATCTAAAATCTTGAAAATTTTCATTTAAGATACGAAATGTTGTAAATTTTTTGTTTTAAATATAAAATCTTGTATCTGTTTTGTTTTAAATATAACATCTTGAAGCTTTTTTCTTTTAAATTTAACATCTTGGATCTTTTCTTTTTGAATATAAAATCTTGAATTTTTTTTTGTTAAATATAAAATCTTGATCCCTCATTATTTGCGGGTGTTAAAACAGAGTGTTCCCCCTCTGAGCACCTATGTATTAAGAAAAGAATATACCTTTATCCCTTACTACCTCACTTCCTGCACTCCGTTTTCTTAAATGTATATACCCCTTGTAAGCTCTTGTTCATTTTTTGTAAAATCTTGTTTATTCTTTTGCAACCTTGTTCAATCTTTGAAAATATCCTGTTTATTGGGTCTTAGCTCTGCCATGTGATGTCTTTTACTATGGAGATGTCATGATTTCAAAATATTTATCTTGATTTTGTTGGTTTGTTTTTTTCAGAAAAATTTTTGGGCAATTAAGAATTCGGCCAATGAGATTTAAAAGTATCTGACTCCGGAGTCAAAAAATCCTATTAGTCAGTAGATTTTTTCTTTTTTACTCACGTCCTTCGACCAGATATTCTGCACAGAGAATATAATCTACTCAAATCCGGAACTATAGTTTTGCACTACTACCAGATAAATAGTAGCTACTTTAATATTCTGGTTAAATATGCAAGTGATGGCTGTAGATTTTCTGCTCCTCATAACCACATACCTATTGATTTTTTTCTCGTTGGATTAAGAAAAGATAGGTAAATTGCACCTGTCATTAACATACGTAAACTTTCTATACTTGGCATATGGAGATTATTGATCCTATTTACAGTGTTTTGAATCTCATAATATGCTATTATATACCCACTTTCAAGAGCTGCTCCAATATCGTAACGACTCCTCGTTGCCATTAGAATTTCTTCTTATGTACTCAAGATTAGACCACTGAGCCAGCTAGCTAATATTCAAAGCTGGGCCCTTCTAGTTATTACATCCTCTAATTTGAAGCAATCAACCTTTCAAGTTCTCATTTTAACATCGTTTTAAGTTTGGAGATATAATCCCTACCGATAAAAGAAATAACCTTCAATAAGCTCTGGGCATCAGCTCATCCTAAATAGAGGAAACTTGTTCTCGAAGAAGCAAACATTTTTTTTTCTAAGACAGTCTACATAAGAGGTCTATAGCGGAGAATTAGAACCTGGCAAGTGATAACCAAAATTCAACTATTGAAAAAGGAACATTTTTACTGATTAAACGGGAATGTGATCAGATTCTATCATGTTGAATGTTAATTACCGATGGATTATCAAGCAAAAAGTGAAAAATTCAATATCCGGAAAGTAAAACAAATTTTTCTAACAATAAATAAAGAAAATAACTTCACAATAAATATTTTTAAACAGGCTCATTTCGAGTAACTCTAACCATTCTGATTGAGCTTGGATAACAGTTGATGGAATCATAATACAATAAATTATGTATCTCTTGAATTCAAATAAGACTACCATGATGGAGAAACTCTGCATAGAGAAACTAGATATCATAATATTAAAAAGATAATATAATACTTTGTGTATGAAGAAAGAACATGAACATGTGAAGATAAACTATTTTGTCACGACTGGTTCAACATCAACTTAGTAAGAAATTAAGTAGACTAGTGAACTTATCTTTACAACAAAACTTCCCATATACTGAAAACTCTGATTAAATGAACAAGAGAATGAAAACTCATCCCTTTAAATTTATTGCTCATAGTATTTGTTTACTTTTTAAAATTGGAATCATTGTTTCTCAGTAAAAAATTATGAAATTCTTGTGACATTACCTAGCAAGTCTTAGTTTGGTAAAAATTAAATAACATCACAATATTATAAATAACTTGTATGTGTTTTAAGCTAAATATTTTTTTTTAATTTTACAATCTTTTTTTGTGAAATACCACCTTCAATTTCCTTATATACATTGAAGCCAAGGATACAAACTATTTATTCCTATACAAAGTGAGATAAAACCTTGACTAAAATCAGCTATAATTATGTTACTTGTTAATTTTTTTATTAATTATTTTATGTTAAGCCTGTAATATTAATTGGAATTACCACCAGGCAAACGCTAATCTAATCTTGATACTAACTATAGACGATGGGTATAGTTTGAAAAAATTGTGGTTCGGTTCTTGTATCTTAAGACTATTTTTTCCACAAATTAATTTAAATAGATTAAATTGCAACATCAACATTTATAACAAACTCATACAATCTGATACTAAGAAACTGTAGAAACATAAAGTTTGGTTTTGGTAAGAGCTGTCATTGTGCTTCTAGAAATATATCCAAAGGTGACACATTTCCGGGATATATATATATTCTGGGAAAATAAGGACCATTGAAATGGAGGTTTCGCGGAATAAAGTATGACTCTTAAAGTTTTCTTAATTTCCCCAATACTTTATTCATTTTGATTTTGAAATTCGGCGAGAAACATTCCCAGTCAGGGAATATGGCATAGGACGTTCTCTGAAACAAGAAATTATCATTTAAGTCATAAAATGTTCTGTAATATTTTAATTCCAAGACGAGAGATATGTATTCGGGTAATACTTCATAGGGTAATAATATCAGGAATATAAAGAATCTATGGGAAATTTTATATACCAGAAAGACTGGAAGCACATACTGGTTAATCTTCCAAATTAAAATTAAAGTTGAAAAGATCGGTAGAAGAGCGCCATCAGCACAATAAATGATGAAATAAAATATCTAATGTATCAAAATATGTAGTTTTACTTAGGAATATTTAATCCTCCAAATTTAGAATACAAGTGGTTCAGGCGAAAGTCTCATTAGCAGAACATATCAGTGTTACCTAGTTCCAAGTATAAGTTGTCACCATATTATATGACCACTCAAGAGAGGTTACTGACTGACTCCACAACCACTACTTTGAATGATTCTTTAATCTTGCAAATATTGTCTAGTAGAACTATTGCCCCAAAACGATGTTATGAGTTATCTATCTATCATCTTTTTGATTGATTCTATACATCAGCTTGGGTATTTATTAGATCCCCCAGAATTCATAAATGAATAAAAATGAAAGCATCAAGTTGAATTAAAAACTGAGATATCTCATCCAAATGGTGAAAGATGATATCTACGCCTCCAGACACCAAACCAATTACCTATCCATGATATATAAATAAAAACTAGATAATTTCTTGCAGCTAATGATTTTCTTTTCCTGTTTCATATTACTCGGCCCTCCTTACTTATGAAGATCACATATCAGCTTCAGGTTTATGATATTACACAGCTAGGCATCCAGGTTTTCAAGTAAGTTAATTGTATCAATATTCAAGAAATCTTTGATCCTTTTGTTAAAAGAAAGCATTCACCTTTCTTTCTAAGAGAGTATGAATGGTGGGGTATATGGAGATCGTAGAAAGTGAGATTTGGGCTTCATTGCTGACAGATTGGGAGCGGTAGTTAAGTATAACTTTTCATAGTACCACAATCTTTGTTTATTTCTGGTAGATAATGAGGTAATTCTAAATTATCTAATAAGCGAATGGGAGGTTTTTTAGTTTGTCTATGTGAGAGATATGATCATGTGGTGTCTTTTAGTTTTATTAGCGGATTATCAAATATATATCTTTGCTGTCTCTGCAGCCATTTATCTCTGTTTTTCTTCTAATTTTAGTAAGCTCAAGTCTTTGGGTATTAGCTTTTGGATCTTCTAGCGGTCGTTATGATTATAAGTTGAGGCTATGAGTTAGAGAGAGATCTTGGTTCTACGAATATATTGAATAAATGTTATTCCTGTGTACTTTTTATTTCCTATTCTAGTATTGTAAAATATAGTTTAACTGTGTTATTATTTCCAACACTAACTTTAATTTCCTTCGTTTGAGATAATGCCAATCGCAGTAACTCTGAAAAGAACTAGCGTTTTATTCTTCTGTATAAAACATTTTTCAAATCTTTCTTCCCTTTCCATATAGTAATTCAATTTGTACTTAGATGTTTTGCTTGAGTTTTAGTTGTATTATAAGAGATCTTATTATGGTTATAACTTTTTGCACACTCCTACTGAAATATTTAAAGTTCCTGTATTTTCCTATTCATAATCTGGATACATGAGGCTCATCAAATGACAAATAGGTTTATGCTTTTTAATTTTTTTCAAGAAGCCTTGTTTTATAAGCTCGATTAAGAGTTATCCATTGGCAATAACTTTAAAGTACTCAAGGAAATTTCTGCATCGTTTTATTTCCAGTGGAACATTTAATGAATGTATAAAAGTATTTATGGATCGTCATATCTTTTTTTCCTTGTATATTTTTGTATGAGTATCTTGATCTTTTTTATTTTTTCAATGCTTTTTCTATGAGTTAAAACAAAGTTCATTTTAGTTGTGGATTTTTAATATGATATAATGCATGAGAGTTGAATTGATTCTTTTCTGTTTTAATGAAGGTGTTGATGAAAGATAGAGTACCTTCATTAAAAAAGTTTACCAAGTGCTTGTCATTCCTATTGCATAAACTCATACTTTGCACTTTTTCTGAGTTCATTTATATTGATTTGAGTATTCAAGTCTACTAGTATTAATAATAAGTATATTTTCTTTCTTTTGTAATAAGTGGTTTTCATACTTTATCAAACAACTTAAATTTTTAACTCTTTTTCTTTGTGTTTGAATTATAGATATTTATTAAAAAATATTTTTTTCCATTTGAACTTATTTTTAAACTTAATAGAGTTCTTTTATTGTTGCTGACGATTTCTTTTGCTTTTGGTAAACTATTCCTGAAGTATATTATTAAATATTTTCTTCTTTAAAAACTAAAGCAAAACAGTTCAAAACAAACCAAATTGATCTTTATATTTTTTTTCATAATTGAAGAAGTTGCTTTCTGTTGAGATAAGAACCCAAACTGAATATATATGATATGTTTTTTTTTCAGTAAAATAAGTTTATAGTATAAGAAAGTTATTTTTCAATATATCTATTTTTATCACATAATTATGTTATCCTTTGAAATCCATCAGCATAATTTTAAACTATCATTTAAACTTTCTTATTTATAATTTCACTGCATATCATTCTTATTATCAAACTTTCAATTATTTACACTAGTTCTATCCATATGATGCGTATTATCTTTATAAGATTTTAGTTTACTCTTACCTTTCTGATAAACAAGTCTTCTTGAAAATATTTCTTATGTTTTTTTTATTCTATTATTATGTTCTTTCTCAAAAAATATTATATATTCAAAGAAATTCAAAAGCATATTCTTAATTGTGCACTCCGTAAAGATACAGATATATACTTGGTCAAAGATGAGATAGGAGGAAAGAATAAGAAACTGTGTCGAATAGGAGAGGATTAAACTAAGCTAACACGACTCAATCAATCAACATTTTTTTATATCATCCAGCAGATATTCAAATGAACAAGAGCAGCAATGAGAAAACAACCCCCGAATAAGATTGAGTGCTTCTAGTTTGTTCTGTCAAGTAATTTAATGGGTTCTAAAACAGCACCTTTATTCATCTCCATTACTTCACCATTTCCAATTATCTCATCCAAAATAAAATATGCTTTATCCAAATTAAACATTATATCAAGTTCACATACATTTTGAAAATATTGATCTAAACATAACAAAAAATAAGAATATAAACCAAAAGTTTCAACAATCATATGAATTAAATCAAGTAATCCAAGTTCATTAACTTCTTCTTTTTCTTTACATCCAATAATAAAAAATAATGATGCATATCTTCTATATACAATTCTATATTGAATAACACAATATGACATTACTGATATCCACCATGTTTCATAAATGATGTCTGTTTTTCACCACGACTTAAACATCTTCGAACAATTTCTCCTTCTAACACTAATTTTTCTTCTTGTTCTAACCAATCATAATAACTGCTTAATCTTGTTTGTCCTTGTTTATTTACCATCAAAATAAAACTAATCATTTTAATCTTTTATCTTTTCTTCAATATATTTCTTGGTCATATGGCCTAAATTATTTTGGGCAATTAAAGAAAAAGAAAAAAAAATGAAAACAAAAATTCTTGTAACTGGAGGAAGTGGACTTGTTGGACATGGAGTTCGATCAGCATTAAGTAAAGAAGGTTTAAATGAACAAGAAGAATGGATATTTATTTCATCTAAAGATGCGGATTTAAGAAAACCTGAAGAATGCAAAGCTCTTTTCGAAAAACATAAACCAACACACGTCCTTCACTTGGCAGCTTTTGTTGGCGGACTTTTTAAAAATATGAAAAACAATGTTGAATTTTTCAACTATAATCTTCAAATGAATTCAAATATAATTGCATGTTCACATGAATACAAAGTAAAGAAACTTGTTTCTTGTTTAAGCACTTGTATTTTTCCTGATAAAACAACTTATCCTTTGACAGAAAAGTTAATTCATTTAGGACCACCACATTTATCAAATATAGGATATAGTTATGCTAAAAGATTAATTGATGTTGTGAATAATTTATATGCAACACAATATGGAACAAAAGAAAGTTTAATGACATCAGTAATTCCAACAAATATATATGGAAAATATGATAATTTTAGTTTAGAAGATGGACATGTTATTCCAGGTTTAATACATAAAGCATATATGGCAAAAAAAGAAGGAAAAGATTTTGTTATTTGGGGAAGCGGAAAAGCTTTAAGACAATTTGTATATAATGAAGATCTTGGAAGATTACTTGTATGGGTGATGAGAGAATATAAGGAAGTTGAACCTATTATTTTATCAGTAGATGAAAAAGATGAAGTAAGTATTAAAGAACTTGGACAAATTGTAGCAGATTCTATGGGAATTGGAGGAAATCTTGTTTGTGATACAACAAAAGCTGATGGACAATATAAGAAAACTGCATCAAACGAAAAACTAAGAAAATATCTTCCTGATTTTAAATTTACCAATTTAAAAGATGGAATTCAAGAAACTTGTAAATGGTTTGGAGAAAATTATGACACTGCAAGAAAGTAATTAAATTTTAATCCATTCTTTTTATTCCGTTTTTTTCATTCTTAAACGGTTATATAAACAAAGTGACAAATGTTTAAATTAAAAATTTTAAAAAAAGAAGATGAAAAAGAAAAAGAGTTAATTACTTGGATAAACCCAAAATTTACTTTTCGTATATTAAGAGATGAAGCATATCGCCATTTCTATAATGGAGAAAACTTAAAAAGTAAAGATGAATACTGTTTATGTGATAAAGATTATACTTTATGGCCTCTTGAGATGAAAATTGAAGATGTTTTGAATGAAGAATTGTATAAAAATTCTACTCTTTACTTTATGAAAATTTCTTCTTGTTTTAATTCTATTTTACCTAAAAGAAAAGACTGTGAAGATAAAAAAAATGAAAAATTAGAAAATAAAAATAGTTTTTTTGAACCCGTTTTCAAAGATTATAAATTACGTCTTTGGTTTTTATTTACTTTTTTTTGTGTAAAAAGAGATCCTTTTAAACCTTTTTCAATGGGAAGAAATTCTTTTATTAATTTTTGTAGAAAATGTAAAATAAATAAAATAACAAAAACAGAATTAGAAATTATTTTCATTTCACAAACAAAAACAAAAAATAAATATCAACTTGATTTTAATTCTTTTTTTAATTCTTTATGTCAAATAAGTTTAATATTATATAATAAAGAATTTTTAACTATAACACATTTTAAAAAAATTTTAATAGAAAATGAAACATTTGTTCAAAATGAAGTAATCAAACTTTTACAAACTAAAATATTTCTTTTTTCTTCAAATTTTAATTTTTTAAAATGGAAAATTAAATTAGAAGAATTTTGTAAAAATTGGGAAAAAGGAACACAAGATTTATTAAAACATTTCGAACCTGTTTTATATAAAATATTTTGCAAATTTAGTAGTTCAAATAAAGAAGAAGAAAAATCTTTATCTTTTAATGATTTTATTTTATTTTTAAAATATTTTTCACTTATCGATTTATTTGATTCACTTTCAATAATTTGTGAACTTTTTTTTTCATCTTGTTTATTTATAATTACAGAAACGATGAAAAACGATAATAGTAATGAAGAATATCTTTTTGTAAAACTATCTCCTGAAATATTTAATAAGAAAACAATTAAAGAAAAAATTTCAATTTTATCAAATATAAATTTTAAAGAATTTGAAATTTCTTTACTTTTAATTTCTTCATTGTTGGAAAAAAATTCAGAAGTTTCTAATTTTCAAAATTTATTGATGAAAGAATACGGAAATAAATTAGTTCTTTCTCAAAAAAAAACAATAAAACCTTCTATGTTTAATAATAAATATTGTTTACAATTATTTTTTATAATTGAAAAAATTGCAAATAGTCTTCAAAAATCTATTGAAAATACTTTTCCACTTGAAGATTTTCATGATTTATCAATTGAATTTACAAAACAACTTATTCATGTAATTTATTATTTAAATATAAATTTAAAAACAAAAATAAACTTTTTATTAAGAGAAAAACAATTAAAAAAAAATAAATTCCATGATTTAGTTTTTAAAAGAACAAATTGGACAGAACATAATACAAATAGATTATGTGATAAACTTTTTGAAGATATAAAAAATTCTAAATTTAAAACAGAAGATATAAAAAAAAGTGAAAAATTAGTTAAAGAAAATTTAGAAAATTCTTCAGAAGAATCTGAAATATTAATTGATAAAGTAAAAAAAGTACATTATATATCAAATTTATTTTTAACTAAAGAAAAAGAAAAACTTTCTTTTGAATCTTCAATAAAAAAAGAAGAGAAAAATAATAATAAAATAAATATTATTCAAGAAAAACCAAAAGTTGAGATTAATATTGAAAAAAATATTTTAAAAGATATTGATTTATATTCACAAAAAGTTGATTCTCTATCTAAACTATCTGGTGCAATATTTTTAAAACATGGAAAAAGAGGAAAACCTCATAATAGATATATTTGGATTGATATTAAAAGTTTTTATTTAAATTGGTCATATCCAAAAGAAACTATAAATAAAAATATAAAAACTTCTATTCAAATACAAAAAAAAATTGACCTAAGAAAATTAAAAAGTATTCATAAATTTGAACTTATCCATAAGAAAACAAAACCCTGGATCTCAACTTTATTTTACACTAACTTAATAGATCAAAAAAATATAAACAAAAAAACATTTCGTTTGAAAATTGTTCTTGAAGAAAGAACACTTCTGTTAGATCATCATGATCCTATTATAATAAACAACTGGTATAAAACTTTAGATCAACTTTTAAACCAGTTGAAGATTCCAAACTAAACAATAAACACTTTATTCAATATTTTGTTCTTCTTCTACTTCCCCAATTCCTCTCTCTTCCTTCTTTATCATCTCTCCTATATTTATTACTTCTTGAATCTCTTCTTTCTTCATCCCTCCAACTTCTTTTCCTATCTCTACTTCTTCTCTCATCTCTCCATCTAGAGTTATTTCTTCCATCTCTATCAGATCTTGATTCCCAACGTGATCTTGATCTTTCATTTGACTGTCTTCTTTCAGATTCTCTACTTTTAACTCTTGCTTTCGGTGGTTTTTGTTCAGTATATTGCTTAATCTTTTCTCTAACTCTTTTCCATCCTTGATATTGTTTTCCTTCAAAAGTTGCTCTTAATCTTTCATCTGTATCATTTGCATTTATTAAATTTCCACTTACTTCACAAACTACTCTTCTTTTTTCCATCTCAGGTATATCAAAAAGTTCTTTTCTTCTTTCTTCAGACATCTTAATCTGTTTAAAAACTAACGCACTCTTTTCAATTTCACCACTTTCAGCAAAATCTTCCAACATTTTAATTTGTTCTCGAATTTTTTCATCAATTTCAATCACTTCTTTTGCCAGTTCATCACAATGAATATGATAATCTTTATCAACAGATTCGTGGTTTAATCTTACTTTTGCATTTGCTTTTTGAATATGTTTTAAAAGATATTCCCAATTATCATACTCAAATCCGTATTCATCTTTTTCTTTTTGTGTTAATCTATCCCACTGTTTTTTACAATCTTCATCAATAATCTGAGGATTCTCGCCTTTCATTGCTGATTTTGAGTTTTTGAATATTTCATACAAACTACATCCACAAAGATAATTTTTATCTACTTCAGGATCATAAAATTGTCTTTTTCTTTGTGTTTTACTACTACTAATATCATTTCGATTCGTTCCCATCAAAGAATCCAATAAAGCTGCATTTGCATTTGACATTATCTTTCTTCTTTTTTCTAAAAGTCAATTGCCCAAAATATTTTGGCCATTAGGCCCAAATTGAAGTTGCCCAAAATATTCAGTTAAGTTGTCAACAAAAAACAAAAAAAGAAAGAAAAGAGATAAAAAGTGTTGAAGAAGAATATAAACATGAAATCGAAAGCTAAATTTGGAAAATCTGAATTTGGAAATGTTCAAAAAAATAAAATTTCAAAGAAAATGTTAAAAGTTTTACCATTTGGAAAACGACACGGTTATAATACGTCCCTACAAACTCTTGGAGATTACTTGAAATCAATAAAGAAAGCAAAGATAAAAAAATCAAATCATACAAAAATATCCTTTAATGATCCATATAAGAAGAATTTAAGTTTTTCAAGCAAATCCTTTATGACAGAGGAAACTTGCAGGGAATCTTTTGCTGAGATGGACAGACCAAAAGAAGTAGATCAAGATGAAGAAAGTGAATCTTCAGAAGAGTTAAATTTTGCAGAAGCTTCATTGCAAATGGATAGTTATGTAAAAGAATTTGGAGTAAATGTTGAAGATTGGCATAAAAAAACATATGAAGCAATAGGTGAACAAAGTAAATATTTACAGAAAAAGACAAAGAAAAAAGGTGAAAGAAGATTTAACCAACGTAAAGAAAAGAGAAAAGTGTTTATTTATATTCAAGACCCTGTTTTTGATTTAGTTAACTCTGCTCCTTATATGAAATTTAATGAAGTGAAAAAGAAAAGAAAAAGTATAAGAAAAGATATGATGACTAAAGAAGATAATACTTTATTAGTTAAAGTTCAATGTATTCCAAAAGAAGAAGAACAAGTTTTGTTTCATAATTCAATAAATATTGAAACAGAAAATACTTCTCAAGAAGTGATTCAAGAGGAACCGAATGAAGTTGAACCAAATCTTGACTTTGAGTTGGAGGAAATTGATGACGGTAACGAAGAAGAAATAGATTTGTTACGAGAAGATTCTTTTCCTGAAGAGAAAGCTTCTGAAAACTATGACAAGGATCTTGCAAATTTTTTGATTCCAAAGATTATGGATTTTCGATTGGTTGATTCACAAAAAGTAGATGAAAAAAAGAGAAATGAGTTTAGGAAGAAAACGAGAAAGTATAACAAAAAATTCAAACTATCAAAGAAAGTTCTTGATATTCATTTTAATATCCAAGAGGCTAGATGGACATCAAAGTATTTTATATCCCAGGAAACTAAAGTATATAATATTCTCAAAAAAACAAAGACGAAATCTATTTTTCTACCAGATATTTTTCTCACAGAAAAACCTAATTTAATAAAAGCAAAAGCTGAGGAATTAGAACTACCAAAGAATCTACAAAAGCAATTGAATTCTGTCGAAGCAGAAGAAGAAGAAGAAAGAGAGGTAGAATGTACTCCTTCTCCCGATGATGATTTTGAAGACCTATGCGATGCGTTTGATGATATGGAAATACATAAACAGTTTGAAAATGAAATACATGAAGCTGTAAATTATAATAATGAACGTCTTAAATATGTTGAAGAGTATCAAAAAAGAGTAAATGAGTTTAGAGTTGAAACTGGTCGTCAAATTAGTCTTCGAAAGTGGAAAACTGACTTGATGTCTATTTTAGATAATGAAAATGATCAACCTTTGTTTGATATTCACGAAACACAAAAAGATATTTTAAAATCTATGACTATACCTTCTATTCATCGATACGAAATAAGTAGGAATTTCTTATCATCCTTACAACTTGTGAATAATGGAAAAATCTCTCTTTCTGAAAACTCTGGACTTCTTAATTTAAGAATAGCTGTTTAAAATAAATAAGAAATGGTCGATGGAAGAGAAAGTGGAAGTAGATCATCAGGAGAAATAGTGAACTCAGAGTCAGTGGGAAACTATAAAGGTGTGATGCTATGTAACAGACCATTTTTAAATGCAAGATGTTTTCCAAATGTGTCAAATAGGAGTGACTTGAGTGAAATTAAAGCAGCTGCTCCATTTATATCAACCAGTAAACAAGGTGAAAAGATAGGTTTGACACCGATTAAACCAATCACAGTCGCAGAGACTAGAATTTCGAAAAAACAGATTAGACTGAACAAATATAGGAAGTATATTTCAGAATTGAGTAAGCAATTAAAGGAAAAGCAAAATAGTTTGAAAGAAATGGAGGAACAAAAGAGAAGGAGAAGAAAAGAATTTGCTATGGCTTTGAAAGAACAAAGGGAAAAGGTCTTGAATAAGAGAGAACAAATGGGTATAAGGCGATATAGTGATAGACCAGTTCCTATATGGGCAGAGAAAAAGGAGAGAGTTGAAGAGAGAGAAGAAGAGAATGTGGATGAACTACTTGCTTTTGTTGCGGATCTTGATTTTGAGGAGTATGTTTGTAATTTGGATGTCTTGAAGGCTTTAAAGGAGATTAAAAAAGCCGTGAGTTTGGTAAAAGAAGAAGAAAAGGATTTATTACAAGATCAAGTTGACAACAAAGAAAATTATAAAGGTGTTTTAGTTACAGAAGAGGATGAAAAGCGACCAAAGTGTGAGATTACGAAAGATATTGATTTAGAGACTGTCTGTACTGCTGTTTCAAAAGTATCTGAAATACATTCAAAAAAATCAATACGAAACTTAATTGAACAAGTTAAAAAAGAAGATGTGGAAGTTGTTAGTGTTCATGAAGATGAAGGGAAAAGATTGTCTAAGAAATTAGATATTCATAATTTAGCTTATCTCCATAGAAATCCAGCTATTTAATATTAAGCTGTGTTTATTCGCAGAAAAACTCAGAATTATCTTGTAATGTATGTTTTCTATTACGACTTATGATCATTTTATTCAAGAGATAACGAATTACTTTTCGGAGAAAATTATTTGTAGTTGCTATTCGTAGTGTTTTAAAGAAAGGTATTTTTCTTGGTCATATTTCACTTGCAGTTCTTCTTCAGCTGCTTTTCTAATTATTTCTATTCTTATATATCTAATCAATCAATAAGATATTACTCAAGTCAATAATTCTATTCCAAACTATTAAATTAAGCTTTTAAATATTTAAATTTAGATATAGAAGATATATTTGTAGTCTTTAAGTTAGTTACAAATTATATGCACTGAAAATCATAAGACGAATATATCAGATTCTACGAAGAACAAGCTAATTGTTCAATCCAAAGGGTTCTCAGGGAATATGACCTTTCATAAATATATATATTAATATATTCCTGTGAATGTTGTTTTTCTTACTATGTTTATACTTAATTTCATAATCAAAATTATCTAGGATGCAAATATAGAGTTTCTCTCTTACCAAATACTTAAAAGAGAAGATTACAAGAGATTTCAGGAACAAGTTTATATCAGCAGAGATGTTATTAGATGGTTTTACTAAAAACATTCTGCGACATCTGTAGGCGTAGTGATGCTCATTGTTGAAAAACCATCCAGTCGAGTTTTTGAAACCAGATGGCCTAAAGACAGAATCTTAGTATTCGTTGTAAAACTAGATCAGAAATAAACTATTGCCCTTTATAATTATGAAGCACCTCATTCTGAATAAGAAATTATAACGTACTCAAAATTTTTATCAATACTTGAAAGATATGTAAAGAAGAAGAACTGTAATTATTATTTGTAATTTTATTGTACAAATAATTAGGAAAGAGTTAGATAATAATAACAAAGTTGAATACTCTAGCAAAATTAATACTAGTGGAAAATTATTAGATTAGCCATTAAAGAATTATAACTGATCTATTATTAACCACAGACTATTCACAGAGAAGAAGGGTTTTCAAAGCCAAAGTAAATATTTCCTAAGAAATTCTTAGTTTAATTCATCTCAGGTAGATTTTGTTATTACAAGCTATGTACCTGATGAGCATAGATTCAAACGAAGGTTAGATATCTCAGAATGCGTCTTAGTAAAGAAAAAACAAGATCACGTTGTTATTGAACTCAAGCTCTGCGGATCTTTTCTCAAAAAAAGTCTCCACCTGCTCAACAAACTACTAAAAATCATTTTGCTTTTACGAGCAACCCAGAACTTGTTAAGAAATCCAATCTTGAACATGCAAAGTATATAGATACTAAGTCTAGGTACGAAAAAGACTATCTTGAACTAACCAAGATAGTTTCTAAGATAAAAAACAACTCATACCACATCAAGTCACCAGTCTCCAACCGAGATATAACTCTACAAGAACAGTGGAGCTCTTGACCAGAAAGCCCAATTGCTGGAATACGGCAAAACTGGAAGAAGGTAAAGGTATGAACCAGGAAGTTAAAGACAATGCAAAACAGGTTCGTAGCGGCTGGGTTGATAGCGCATTAACAGAAATACGGCAAGAGTTCTCAAAAAATAATAGTAGAAGAGCATACAAACCTATTCACCTACTAAAACTAGCCTATAACAATACTGCCATAATGAAACATAGTAAAGCTAGGACGAGTATTAACGAGCACAAGGGACTTGAGAACCTAAGAAAACACATGTAGAAGCAACAGCAACATTCTATACCACCAACTCAAATAACTGAAAATAAAAGGGAGTATTATCGTCAACCAATTCTTGAACCGGATCTTACAAACGACATTGCGATACATCCACCTACACTTGAAGAAGTTAAACTTGCCATCAAATCTCTAAAAAATAATAGAGCACCTGAAGAAGATTAAATGCATAATGAAATACTCAAATCCTCTGAAGCAGTTCAGAAAGCTGCAACCCAAACTATCCAAACTATCTTTAGAACAGGCGAAGTACAACATTTAGCAAAAGAGAAACTTTGTTCTTGGAAGATAATCCATATTTATTAACATAAAAAATCAGTCAATGATCCTAGCTCATATGGCCCAGTGCTTTAAACAACAATATCCTTAAGTTTCGGACAAAAAGTATTAATCATATGTTAAAACTGATTATCCAGACACTTCAAAACTATTAACCTAGTTTAGGAGAAAATAGATGAGTCGTGAAGTAAACAGAAGTACTGCAGAAACTTATAAGCGAAACTGTTAAAGATGATATCAAACTCAAATTCATATTTATAAATTTTAAAAAAGTTTTTGGCAGCGCTCATCATTATTTTATTTAACTCTCACTTAATAGACACCACCTTCCTAAAAAAGGTAAGGGGTATAATAAAAAACCTCTACAACATGACAACAGTCAAAGTAGCTGGGATAATGAACTTTCAAACCTGTTAAGTTCCTACGTACTATTCTCCAAGGAGATCCCTTTTCTGCAAGTTTACTTACCCTCTGGCTTAGCCCCATTGTAAAAGAAACCCAATTCCTTACACTCTACAACCTAGACACCAATAACAGATAGCTAGGCTATCTTGCCATTGTCGATGGTATTGTTGTCATATGCAAAGAAGATGAGCACATAACTAACTTTGTTTCCTAACTACAAAAGATAGAAAATATCACCGGGTTTAACAAATATTGAAAAGACAAAGATGTTTCTTATTGATCCCGACTTCACAGTAACCAATAATATATCAGAGAAGTACGTGACAATATCTTTGATTTAAATTTCTGTGAGAACTGTAAGATATATTTTGTTAGTGAGTAATCGTTCAAATACTATAAACGCTTTAGATTTTTTATGGCACGCCAAATTAGATTCGGGATGAAACCCTGACTGCAAAGCAATCAAAACCGAGAACCCAATCCAAGTTACAACCTCAAGTAAACTCAGTACGGATAAACGGAAAGGAAATCCAACCATTAAAAGGTTATCTTTGTCTTGTAGCTAAATTTAACAGCATTGGTATGTATACTCTTTCCTTGAAAATGCAACTAGTGCGTTTCATGTGAGACTTAAAATATAAGATGTTTCTTTTATCTGCTTCAATTCATATATAAAGTTAAACCTAAATTTGAAAACGTTATGGTTTTGGCAATGTCCTTTTATAAAATTTAAAATTGAAAGTGAAATTGCAACCTTCCTACCAAATTTAACTCATAATCTAGAAACAACAAAAATGTAGTTGATAGCATAAAGTTTACTAGGTTTATGATGAAACCAGGGGACCTCAGTACTCTGGAACTTGTCATACATCGGAAGAGGAACTAGAATGATGTTATAAAAATATCCTGGATGAAAAATTGAAGCAAATCAGAGAACATATCCAACGAAACCCTATTTCTCCAAACAAACTCAAACATGTTAAATTTAAACAAGTGCTTAACATCCTAAGATATGGATGTACATCAGCACTACAGGAGCACAAACGCCTAGAAATACTCCATCAACAGAAACAATTTTTTTTAATATGATCTTTCTAAAAAACTTGAACGCGCTGGGGTCAAGTCACTTTTCTTTCCCAACTCGCTATGGAGTCTTGAAGAGACCCCTCTTATCCTCTTTTTGTTCTATAAGAATTGAGATGATTTAGAGCACCAAAAAGAGTAGCCTATCCTGCAGCAATACAGTATATGGACAAGAGCGGCAACATAAACTGGAAGCCTCTCCAATATATATATATATATATATATATATATTATCACCGACAGTGTCCACTATAACATACAATCATGTCCAAACTAATTGGTGTTCAACCCTTTTCCTCTGTGTGTTCGCACTTGAAAAAGATATTCAGTCGTCTATGTTAAACTACATGGTAAATGTTGAGTAATGTGAATTATATCTATTGTTTTCCTTGTTCCGCATCAGCTTCGTATGTTCATGTATTCCATACTGATTCTATAGAATTTCCTTGGATAAATGGGGGCATATATACACGAACATTGATCTGTAAATTGGGCCACAAATCTCTTTATTTTCTAGAATGCTAAAAAGTTATTGTTTTAGAGGCGATCTACTAATTCCACTTCCATCCTTCCCATAAAAAACTCGTTCGGGGTCAATATTTTATTCCTTCATGTTCGTGTTATATTCATCGTAGCCATAATTGCTGATAGTAGGCATGACCTATCCTCAAATGATATATCCAGCTCTGAAAATATCAATTTTAAAGCTTCAGGATGTTGTCATTAGCAATTTCCACCACTACGCTAGTCCATGGCGCATAATTAATTGAAATCCGGTGACCGTATCAACACTATTGACTTAGTTCTTTAAGAAGTATATTCGTGAAGTGTGAACCACGATCGGTAACCATATTGAATTCAGGCTCAAGTTCTAGCCATTTATGCCGATTTATCAAGGCTTCCACCACTACCAGTGTTGCTCGTTTCTTGCACTACTTCAGACTAACTTTCCTCGTTAAATCATCTCCTGACACAATAATGTAATCCCTTTAAAGATGCACAAAAATTCTGTTCGTATAGCTCTACCCAGTTTCCTTCATACATCAATCAAGTGGTGCGGAGCCTTAATCATTGACGGGATTCTATTACAATGCACAGATATCTTGTGTGTTTATTGTGTCATTTTCTTAACTTCCTTCTTCTTTTCTATATCCTCAAATATATATTATTTTTGCAGCTGTTCTACTTCTCTTGATTATGAGGGTTCTATAATGGATATGAGGTTGCGTATTGCTACATCGACTACCCTATCTTTCTGGACCTTTGTCTTTCCATCCGCATCTTTTCCCATAGGACTTACTTCTCAATCTTCCTCCAATCATTTTTAAAAGCCCTTATAGTATGGGTTTATGAAGGAAAGGCAATCGCTGTCCATTTGTATCAGCAAGTCTTTAATTGGTTTGGTTTTAGCATATCTCGTGGCGCCCATATCAATTTCTATTCTCGATACCTCGATAGATTCAACTTTCTATTTTGGATCGACTCACCTAGAAACTATGTAAGCCAAAATATTAAGCTTTCCGGTAAAATGAAAAAAGATTACTTTCGCGTCTTAGAAATACATCTCCCATCTTAATAATCTTGTGAAGTATGGTCGGTTACTCTGTCAATGTGGCTTAACAAGATAGAATAAGTTTCTATAATCAGTGAATACACGAACTTCTTTGGGTGACTTTGGATCATATAGTTGATCCTTTGTATCATGTGTAAGACCAGGAACAACACCTTTTGACTTATATTCTACTTCCTCAATCCTGTTGCGAATGCACCGCTGAACTGCATCATCGGGAAACGCTTTCTTTCCTCTACTTCTTTGTCGTCCTCTCTGTATTCTGTTTGTGTCATGAAGAAGCTTCAATATTTGGAGCAACCAACCGGTAATAGGTTTAGTGCCCAAGATAAATCTTGTACATAGAGGTTTTTTCTATTGCTTTGGCTATCTCTACAAGAAAGTCCTCCCAAATAGCTACCAACTCGTCACTTCATGCGATCAGTATCTTCAACTTTTTCAGGTTGCTCATTTTCATTCCCGGCTTTACTGCCTTGTCGAATCCAGCCCTTATTTCAGTAAGGCTCTATATCGGGGGTACAGCCCAATTGCACACGTATAATATATTTGTAGGTTCTTGCTGATAGGTGGGTCTATTTAATTTCAGGATGTTTCTATAATACTCCTCTTGGAATGAATAAGTTCCTTTATATAAGGCTCTAGCACAATATTTCAACTTTTCTCTTATTTTCTCACATTTATTTGTGTCCGGTCTTTCATCCAACATTGCAAACGACACTAATATCTCCACTAGGACTCTTACATAGTTTTCAAAGGCTCTGTGGAAGAGTATGACGTCATCCAACTACTTTATTATGACGAAGTCCTCGTTTCTTGCATCCATCAACTTCGTAAACTGGAGTATCTGTCAGTAGGTTCTATCTTGGAACAGCACTGGTGAACTCTTCCATCCCTGGAGAGTCCCCTGAAACTTATATGGGACTCTCCATGAAGTTATAATATTATAGTATTTTCTACCATGTAGGTGTAACGGGAGATAGTCAAAGGCAGACACCAAGTCAAGGACTCCTTAGAAAAGAGCCTTCCTTGAGCGCTTCAGTTGCTGCTCCATATGTGGCAGTTTCATCTCAATATATGGCCGTTGCAGGGCTTTTTGTATCATTAAATAGTTGATAGCTTGCATTTTGACGACCATTCTATACTATTTTTTCGGGTCGCCTAGTTTTTTCGGAACTGTATGTATATGGAGGGTATAAATGATTCTCTACTCTTCTTATTATATTTTCCTCTTGTAGTTATATTAATCTCACCGTGAGTCAGTTCTCTTGTATTTCACTGACTGATCTTGGCTTGACTGATAGCCCAAGTGAAGCGTTGGAGGTAAAATGGCATTCAACTGTGTTCAATTTGATTAACCTATCAGCCCCTTGTATGAGGCTGAATGCCTTCACGTCCCTGTTGCAAACAGGTAAAATGATTTTTCTTTGTTCAACATTTAATCACCTCGTTGTATCAATAATGATGTTCAGAATTTTCTTTATTTCCTTGACTTGCTCCTCCCAGTATATATTCGGTCCATCTCCTCCAAGAATTGTGGCTGCAGATAGCTCCTCGTTTGGTTTGTCGTAAACTGTGTCAGTTAGTTTGATCGAGGGTATTCTCCGAGATTCCAATGAGCTTACTTCCTTCTTCAATATCATATATCCTCGCATAGTTTTCAAAGTCGGGTTTAAATTCAGCGTATTTCATCTCATTGGAGCCTAAAACCCATATATATCACTAGATTTCGAAGACGCTATTACAGTTTTTCTGACTATATTCCATTTTTATGTTGATTATATTTTAGGCAGAAAACCAGCGGTGACAGGAATATAAATTCATTTGTCTCGAATACATTCTTCCCATTGTTATGGTCATATACCCCGGTTTGCGCCATCAAGATATTACATTCCTTTCAGTTCTTCTTATATGCAACGTATGGGCACATTATTTCCCCCCACATTTTTCATCTCGGTCATAACTTGTTCTGGTAGGACGCCCATGCAGAATATGACGTCTCGCCATACATACAACACATCTATATTTTCATCTTCCGCCAAAAAAGTTATTCTGTCCTGAGATTCACTGGACTGGCTCCATAAAACCCTACTCTTGCATATATTTCAATCTTTTCTACCACTGAAACCATTTGTTTATTGGCCAATTTAGCACAAAGGTTGTTAAACACAGGGTAGGATGTTTGATAATATTGCCGATGCATGCTCACCCGTTCAAGAGTTCTTCCTGCATCAGAATCGAGACATCCTGGGACACTTATCCACTGGTTGTGATCCAATACCTCTATAAATGTCACTCGTTCAGCCACAAGTCTTTTTACTAGCATAGACTTCAGCTGTTGACAACTTCCTGTATTCCCTTTCCTTCACATGTTTTGCTGCGTTAAATTTTCCACCAATTCCGTATCATTCTTTTTGTTCTTCAGCGGACAGCTGATCATGAAGTGCTTCTATTCATTGCAATTGAAGCATTTATTAACAGATTCCGATATCTTGTTTAACACCATCATAAATAGCTCCATTAGGTTCTCACTCATGTCCGGGCTCTTAATAGTAGGTGTAGCTGGGACTAGTTGCTTTTCACTGTATCCAACATATTGACTCATAAGTGGATGTGTTTTTCCAGGTGTGTTTCATCTCATTCTAACCTGTGCATCTTCGATAGCTGCAAATTACTGTAACTTCTCCCCGAAATTTTGAAGGTTTCCGGCTCCATCAAAACATCTGTATAATTGGTTTGATCTATCTGGAGGTATTCTGGTAAGTTATTAATAAACGTCTTAACCACGACTTTTTGAGCATCCTTACTTAATTCTCTGGCAGGACCAAGTTTTATCTAGCTTTCATAAAAAACGCTTGGATAGCTTCCGCTCCACTTTCAAAGAAGCTAGGCCACTTCAGTTCTTTATTTAATCTGCTGAGGCTATGATTGAGTAGGCTATCATTCTGGATATTTAATTTTTTCCCTAAACGTTTTATCTTGACTACTGTATCTTTGTGATTTACGCAGTGCCCCCGTATATTTAGGAACACAGTACAACTTAACCATTCGTTTTTTCCCATTAGCGCGTTCCTAGTTCTGACTCTTTTGAAAAGTATGATTAATTTTGTCAACGTTTCTCAGTCCAAGAAGGTAAGATTCTCTAATCTTGGGGCCTTACCGTGGGTGAACCTAATTATTTAATTGATTCTATGAGGGACTCGTCAAACACGACTGTAGGTACTGTTCCAGCAGCGGATTGGGAAATATCGCTACTTTCCACATTGGTTTCTTGTTCTATAGGCATGTCAAGTATGATACCCTTTCCTGTATGGTTATCTCTCCGATTTCTTGCTTCGCCTAATTCGTACTTTAGTCCCTGGAGATAAACCACAAATACCTGTCTTCTCGACCATATATATCTGACGACAGGAAGTCTGTTCATAATTTGCGAACTTTTTTTTGTTTTTCCATATTATTTATCCGAATTAGGCGTGGTTTGAAGCTTCAATGACCACTCTTTGAAAATATATAAGTTCAGATTACAGTTGTTAATAGTCATATTTCATGAGTACAAAGCTACCATAGCATAATAATGACGTGGAGAGATGTGCAAGTGTGCAATATATAACACACTTACAATGACTAAAATAAGACAAATGATATTGGAGAACTAAATCGAAGGAATCTTGGATCAAGATTTGGGCGAAATAATTGTGTGGGAAAAGGTGAGAGAATAGAGCAAAAAGATACAGCTTTATAGTCATTTCAGGTCATAAAGAAAATAAAAGGGTTTTTGAGTGCTATAGTAAGGCAAAAAAAGCTTTGCATATTATTTAGCTGTACACTGTATTTTATTGTTTATGTTTTCTCTTTAACTATTCTTGTAACAATTTATTGAAGAGTTATGCTTGATTTACAAGAGACTATTCATTTTCATGATTCTTATGAAGAGTGGAATAAAAATTCTTCACTTCAGAAAATTGTCTAATTTACAATACAAAAACTCTCTTATTCCTCTCTTGACCAATATGAAGTGTTTTTCTATTGTCCTCAATAAAGTTACTGTAATTTTAAAAATAAAGCCAAAAATGAGATACTCCTGAATTCTTGAAGTCTGTGTTGCTAAAGTATTTTAAAACATAAGATATAGTTTCTTGTGGAAGATATTCAAATGTGTGATTTTAATGCTTGCAATACTTTTTGGATGAGAATCTTTTACAGGAATTTTTTGTATACTAGTTTTCTGCATCAAGTAAAATCTAGTTTAAACGCAGACGGATTCATTAGAATGAAAATCAATAAAGACAAATTTGTTTTCTTAGATAGCTTCAGAGTTTTAATTTTCTTCAGAATATGGATCAAGATCAGAATCTAAATCTGGGTGGTCTTTGGTCTTTTAGCATTGCATAATTATTTTTTATTAACTCTGAACTTTTCAACTTATGGGATCAAGAAATTAAATTTCATATCAAGAAGAAAGAGAAAAGAAAGAGTTGCGATTGGGAATTACACTGAACTCTATAGCTTAAAATAGGCAATTTAAATAAACCATAAGCTAAACTTTATCTTTTACTATTTGATACAGAGAGATAAAAGAAAATAATACAGCTTTTTTTTGTTTTCTTATTCATACTTTCTAAATGACCAGCTCAGAAATAAAAAATATACTCTTCTTCACTTTCTTGTTCAAAAGTATTTTCTTCTTCAACTATATTTTGAATTTTAGTCCATAATAAACTATTTATTTCATATCCAATATAATTCAATACTATTTTGTTTTCTTCCACAAAATAAATATCCAAAATACTCTCTACTGAAAAAATAAACCTTGCAAAATATTTGAATATATGTGATTCAAGTATATTATTATCTTCAAGAAACAAAGAGATAATTTTAACAAATGTAGCTATGGTGATGGGAGAAACAAAGTTTATTACTTTCTTGCTTCCTTTCAATCCTTTTAACTTTTTATCTTTTCCTTCAGGAAGTAATTCAGGAACAATAAAACTGTTTTTTTCTCTTGGATCAACAAACAGAATTAAACTATGTAAAGCTAAACTTAAAACATATTCTCTTTCTTTTTTTTTATATTGTTGTAATAAAACTTCAAATAAATCTTTTCTTATTATTCCAGTATCAATATATTTTCTATAATTTGAAAATACTTTTTTATTTGTTCTAAAAGCAAGTTGATGAAAACTTTCATCACGAATAAAACTTCCCAAAGCTTGAGCTAAAAAAGAAGGTGCAAAAAATATAAAATTTTCACTTTCAGATAAATTTTTATTTTTGAAATAAGAAATAATTCCTTCTTTAGAATATCTTTCTAACATTTCTTCCATTTCCTCTTCAAAAAAATTACAGTTTTTAGCTTTTAATTTAAACTTTTGAAGTGTCATATAACTTGATTCTTCACGACAATTATCCAAAAATAATACATAAATAGATTTGATCAGTAATCGTGGATTAAATAAGTTATTTAACTTTGGGTCAAACACATCTATGCTCATTAACTCTTTTTTAATTGCCTTTTCACGACTCTTATTAGAATCAATAGCATTTTCAACAGGAAAGAAAATAGTTTCTTTATCTTCAACTAGATTTAACTTCCCAGAAAGTTCAGAAATAAAGGATTCAAACAAGGAAATTACACCCTCAAGTGTTTTATTTTTCTTTAAAAAAGTATTTAAAAAAGTTCCAATAAATAAAACAGGTGCTTTTGGAGTATTTCTTAAAATACTTTCACACCAAAATTTTAGTCTAAATAAATCGTTTTCTTTTAACTTTGTCATATTAAAGACAACTAAATAAATAGCTTTCTTATTCATAAAAATATGATGAACTGAAGAAAAAACTTCTTGTCCACCAAAATCATAAACACGTAAAAAAGTATCAGCAGTTCTGAATTTTGAAAAATAATTAGTTGTAAATTGTTCAACAAAACTTTTTTCTCTTATAGTTCTTGTAATCAACTCATCCTCAAAATCTAAGTTATATCTCGACTTTCTTTGAACTTCATCTTGAATATAATATCCAATATCTAACATATTCTTCACTCTTTGCACACTGAGATCATATTTTGTAAGTGGTTTAAACTCATTGTAGGCGACTTGAAATATTTGATAATCTTCCAAAACTAAAGTAGATTGAGTTTCTTTTTGAAAACTTTTTCCAGATAAGTTTCTTAATAAAGAGGTTTTTCCAGTTCTTCCATCACCTAAAAATAAAACTAAACTAAATAAAATACCCATAAGAATAACTGGAACTTCACTTAATGTTTCATACTCTTCATACTGACTTTGTAAAGCAGAATGAACAAGTTTTTTTAACATTTTACTTTTTCCTTTAGGTTCAATAAAGCTTCGATAAACTCTAAGACCAAGAATAGAAGGGTGTGAATCAACTATTTCTTGTAACTCAATAATATCTTCTTCTAGCTTTTTGGATGGTTCAGTGTGTCTATATATTAAACACTTTATTGTTTTATTAGATTTCAAGAAGTTTTTTATAGCTGAAATAATAGCTTTATTTTGAACCTTTTCAGTAATTCTAAAAACTCAATATTTTAGTAAGAAAATACTTTATTTTTAAAATAGTTTTATTAAAAGATAAGTTTTTAAATATATTAGATATATATTTTGGACGGAAGTTGTTTAGATATAGTCTGAATAATAATATAAAATATTTATACTCTATATCTTTTATACTGATTGATTTCAATAAACTGCAAAAAGAACTCACTTCAGGAATATTACACTGGTAAAAGCTAAACTAAACATATTCAAAATATATACCCCAACTTATTCAAATTTAAACTTTTAAAATTTAGAAGGTTTTTAAAGTTCTTTTTACTGAATCTGCAATTCCAAAAACTAAAGTCAAGAAAAGAAAGATAAAATACTGGAGTTCTCTCACAGCTGGAAAACAAAGAATAAATCTTACAAATATAGATTCAACAGCATCAAAGGGACAATGTTCAAACCTAACATAAAGATAAAAGAAGATAGTATACGATATAAAAGACACTTCTTGAGTTGGTTGGAACCCTTTTACAAACTCTGTTATCTCCCTTTTGAAGTTGTCTGGGCTAATGGGAGTTTTATCATTATCGTATTCCCTTTGAATAATTTAGATAATTAAGATACCATCTAATTTGAAAGGATATTTTATCAATTCTTTCTTCATATTGTTGTTTAATTGATTTCATCATTTTGTTTTTGGTTTGTTTTTGTTATTTTAGTACATAAACTAATTGCCCAAAATATTTTGTTTGTGTAAAAGTAATCATTAAAAAAACAAGGCAACTAAACACCTAACATTTCTTATCGTACAATATATCACGATAGTATATATTAAGTAAAATTAGAGCCAAATCGTTGAATGAAAAAATCGTGAAATTAATGGAAACCAAAATAAGTAACGGTACGTACTGGTATATTTTGAGAAATTCAATTAACTCGAAATTTTCTCTTCCTCGTTAAAGCCAAAAACAAAAAAGTCCACAAAAAACTTCTTATATTAAAAACCATAAAAGTAGTGGCCATATAAATGCAAATAGTTTTTTGAAAGAAACAAACTCATGTTCGCTGAAGGTTCAAGACTAGTTGTCGTCTACTTGTTGGAGATTACGCTTTGTTGAATTGTCTGAGAGACATGTTTGATTGTGAGATAAAATCATAATATTAGGTTAAGGAGGAAAACTGGTCGAATAAAATATGACAACGGTGAAGTAATTATTAATTATATCCTTAGATTTTTCTGTGCTAAGCTCTCAAGAAGATTCATAGTTCTTGTTAGTCTTGGTTAAAAATTGGTGAAAATTCTGAAAAAAATGGTTTTGAACAGTTAAAAAACGGAGAAAACATGTGCTGACAGGTTAAAAATCGTGAAAAGTATCTTTAATGTCTACTTATAATCTCATCCATTCTCTTGCATTAACCCTTGTCATGAAAGTTTCATTTGTCACAGTTTATTCCCAATATTTAAACCATAGTGATAGAAGATTATTTCAGAGGTAACGCTACTTGTTTGAATAACTAGAGTTCTCCTAGTGACCTTTGCAAGATTGGCTCAACATTTCCCCACTATGACAAAAGATCAGAATTCCTGGAATGAAGTTAAGACCCAAACAGGGCACCAACTCTCCACGGCTTGGCTCAACATTGATATCTGGTCCTCAATTATTTGTACCTTCAAACGACATGATAAAATCTAACTTGCTTTTCTTCAATACTTAGGTCACTGGAGCATCACCACCTAAACTCTTGAACTTATCCATCTCGAGCACCACTAGTTTAACTACATCCTTTGACTCCTCACTTTTTAGAGGAGCAAAAACTTACATCTTTTGTCTAATAGTGGCGTCATCATGAAGTTTCGTGTCTGCATCACTAGTGCGGTGTGTCTGAGAATGGACGACCGAAAAGCTAGTGCAAAGTATAATATTATAAAGGTAGGAGTTATTAAAAAGAATCTGGCTTCCTGCAGTCATTCAAGAGCATGGGGAAATAAATTATTTTAGTAGATCATTTGTTGGCTTGTTGTTTGATTGGGTTGAGGTAATGTAATATCAAGTTTATTGGTCGAGAAGATGAATGTCAAAATATAGAAAACCAAGAGAGTTGTTAGGAAAAGCCAAAATTAGAATTGCAATATATTAACAGCGCCGTTAATAAGTAATTTTTCTTTTCTTGAAGATGATACGCGTTAAGTTTACTACTTCAAAGTTTAACCTATTAAGTCTTAGAGAAACAATAAATGCCTTATCACAAGTACATCAGAAGATGACCACAGTACAACTTTTCTCAGAAAACTTAAAAACGCAGATCATTTTCAGTTAATAAAGATTTCATTCTTAGCAATGTATTTCTTTTTTAATATCTTATCACGAGTAAAAGTAAAAAAGCATTCATTTTCAAATAGGAATTTAGAAAAATATGACAGGGTTTTGTGTAATTAAAATATTTAAAAACTTCAAGCTTTGCTTCTTTCTCTTTCCAGTATCTATAAACCACACTTTAGCAAGTTTAGATTCAAACTTCGTGCTATTTGATATACTGGAAGTTGCACGATATTCGTACTTTTTGTTGCATCTGGTTGGCAAATAAGCATCTGCTTTATCTATTTTCTCTTTCAATTAATTGTTTATTGGTTGGACTCTACACTATTGTCTTATCCGACATAGTGATGAAAAATTCTATCTACCAATCAAATTACTCTATTTATACAAATATTTTCGTCATACTTCAAATCATTATCGGTACGCTATAACCGGCTACTACTCCTATGTGCCCCCATGCTTTAATGATACACTGACTACTACTGCATTCCTACATATGCTAATGGCATAAACTTCAGTTTATTGTTTTTAGTTGAGTTTGGAGTCGACGTAAATTAAGGCAAATAGGTATTGATGGGATCACCAGGGAAGCTTCTAAATTTTCATCAAACAAAACTGGAAAACCTTTAACTCATCCATACTTCTAGGTGACAACAGTTTATCAGTATTTTTCAATACTTGGTATTACCCTTTCAGGAATATTTGACATTTAAGGGTATCCTTTTTCAGAGTTTTTGAGATCTTGGAAATAGGATACATTGTTAGGAAGTCTATACAGAATAGCCAAATTCTCAAACAAAGTTGTTTCTAGATCTAAACTCGTCCGTTCTTTTGACTGGAAAGGTCTTTTTGGACTTTAGTCGAATATTTCTTGAGGTATTACATGGATTGAAGTTCAAAAACACAGCATTTAGGCCAATATCGACTTTTCTTATGAAACCATTAAGATTTTCCTAAAATAAAGAATTAAAATTTACAGGCCATGTTTTTTAGCTGTTCGGGGCTCCCTAGTACAAAAATTAAGGGGATTGCAGCAAAACTGAGTAATTTCGTATTTTCAAATGTGCAATTTTTTAAACATTTGACTTTTCTGAGTGAAGTTTAGCTCATTTACAGTTAACTAGAAAAGAGATATCTTGACAAATAGCTTTAGAAGTTATAAATGATGAGCTCTTAGGGCTTGAAAAGAATCAGATCATCTATAGATCTGTTCTTCCTGATGTTGCGTTTGAATGTAGGTTTTTTAGAGATCTGCAAACTTAGTGAAAAGGACCCCAAAAAATTAGCCTTTTTCAGAATTTAAAGTACTCATCTTTATCAAATAACTTAACAAATTATATGGTTGGAAAGGTTTTTTTTAATGTAAAATACACTGTGGGTGATAATACTGTATTTGAGGAAGATTTTGTGACAAAAACTAACAAATACTATATGCTTTATTTTCAGAAATTGTGTTTTTTTATACGTTATATTTGTTTTAATTCAATAAATTTTAATATAAGCAAGTCCTAGGTTCAGTTTTTAATATGTTTTCTGCTTTATAGAAGAGTTGAAAAGGTATTGTTGATTATATGACCATTATACTGCATTTTTGAAAAAATCGATGATAAAGTTTTCAACACGCTGTAATAACAAAAAAATGTAAAATACTATTGTTTGTTTTTAGGTAAAATTTGAATATAATAGCTAACTTTGACAGTTTAAAAAGGTGGTGTAACCTTTTTCTTCACTGTTTTCTGATCGATATAAAATGAATGAGCTATATTTTGGTGATACTTTGCGTTCTACATGTATTTACTCTTTTTATATCCTATATTATCTTATATGGTTAAAAAGATATTTAAAATAGCTTTCCAAAACTGTATTTTGTTTTTCATAACTCGAATAATTTATTGTGAAATGATCTTTGCAATTATTGAAAATTTTGCCTAAAATACAGGATGACATGAAAAGAGCAGAATAGAAAAGTATCTTCCAGTTCTCAAAACCAAAAAAATGAAGACCAGTTATTATAAATAGATTTGAACATAGCTCAAATAAGTTACAATAGTGCTTTAGACAAAAATTGAGCGAGATACAAGAGAAACAAAAATACGACTTGAAATTGACCAATATTTTTCAAATATAGAAATACGTAGTTTAACCCTAGTATTTTCACGTAAAAGAAAATAAAAAAGCTATAAAATTTTGTAAACTAGCATTTAGAAAATTTTAACATTTATTTGGTTTTTAAAGAAGAAGTATTGACTGAGGAAAATGGCTTTTATTGATGAAAATTTTCGCTATGCTAAATCTTGCTTTGATATTCGGATATTAAAACGTGCATAACTCGTGATTAAATTCTTAAAAAAGTAAACTCCTTTTTTTGAGCGCATGAAAAATTAAAATATCTTTTAAATGATGTGTTATAAATTCTCTGCAAAGGAGTTTAAGCTAAGGTACAAGTATTTCTATTTGAAGATTCTCCAAATTTCTTGCTATGGCCAAGGTAATACCTCTATTTCAATTGTTGAATTTTCTCTCAGAGAGCAGAGTTAATTTCTTTAAAACTTATTGGAAAAGGTATTTAAAATAATTCTTAAATTCTTAGGAGCTCAATTTAAGCTTGGATTGAGATAACTTCAAGGGTAAGGTTAGTAATCATAAGAAGGTTTTTATATAAAATAATTTTCACATGAAGTTGATTTTATGTTGCATCTACTTCTAAGTCAACCATTTCCTCGATTTTATTCCTTTACAGAAATAATATAGATATAATATATAATTTAGATATGATTTGGGACAGAATATTTAATTCTTAAAAATTTTGGGAACACTAAAATCTATCTGTCTTACCGTGCTTACCGTAATTAACGTTATTTTCCGCTAGTAAACATTGACTAACGTATTCCTTAACGTTAAGAAAACATGGATATTTATTTACCGTTAATTAACGTGTTCAACGTTAATAAACACTACCTGCATCAGAATCGAGACATCCTGGGACACTTATCCACTGGTTGCGATCCAATACCTCTATAAATGTCACTCGTTCAGCCACAAGTCTTTTTACTAGCATAGACTTCAGCTGTTGACAACTTCCTGTATTCCCTTTCCTTCACATGTTTTGCTGCGTTAAATTTTCCACCAATTCCGTATCATTCTTTTTGTTCTTCAGCGGACAGCTGATCATGAAGTGCTTCTATTCATTGCAATTGAAGCATTTATTAACAGATTCCGATATCTTGTTTAACACCATCATAAATAGCTCCATTAGGTTCTCACTCATGTCCGGGCTCTTAATAGTAGGTGTAGCTGGGACTAGTTGCTTTTCACTGTATCCAACATATTGACTCATAAGTGGATGTGTTTTTCCAGGTGTGTTTCATCTCATTCTAACCTGTGCATCTTCGATAGCTGCAAATTACTGTAACTTCTCCCCGAAATTTTGAAGGTTTCCGGCTCCATCAAAACATCTGTATAATTGGTTTGATCTATCTGGAGGTATTCTGGTAAGTTATTAATAAACGTCTTAACCACGAATTTTTGAGCATCCTTACTTAATTCTCTGGCAGGACCAAGTTTTATCTAGCTTTCATAAAAAACGCTTGGATAGCTTCCGCTCCACTTTCAAAGAAGCTAGGCCACTTCAGTTCTTTATTTAATCTGCTGAGGCTATGATTGAGTAGGCTATCATTCTGGATATTTAATTTTTTCCCTAAACGTTTTATCTTGACTACTGTATCTTTGTGATTTACGCAGTGCCCCCGTATATTTAGGAACACAGTACAACTTAACCATTCGTTTTTTCCCATTAGCGCGTTCCTAGTTCTGACTCTTTTGAAAAGTATGATTAATTTTGTCAACGTTTCTCAGTCCAAGAAGGTAAGATTCTCTAATCTTGGGGCCTTACCGTGGGTGAACCTAATTATTTAATTGATTCTATGAGGGACTCGTCAAACACGACTGTAGGTACTGTTCCAGCAGCGGATTGGGAAATATCGCTACTTTCCACATTGGTTTCTTGTTCTATAGGCATGTCAAGTATGATACCCTTTCCTGTATGGTTATCTCTCCGATTTCTTGCTTCGCCTAATTCGTACTTTAGTCCCTGGAGATAAACCACAAATACCTGTCTTCTCGACCATATATATCTGACGACAGGAAGTCTGTTCATAATTTGCGAACTTTTTTTTGTTTTTCCATATTATTTATCCGAATTAGGCGTGGTTTGAAGCTTCAATGACCACTCTTTGAAAATATATAAGTTCAGATTACAGTTGTTAATAGTCATATTTCATGAGTACAAAGCTACCATAGCATAATAATGACGTGGAGAGATGTGCAAGTGTGCAATATATAACACACTTACAATGACTAAAATAAGACAAATGATATTGGAGAACTAAATCGAAGGAATCTTGGATCAAGATTTGGGCGAAATAATTGTGTGGGAAAAGGTGAGAGAATAGAGCAAAAAGATACAGCTTTATAGTCATTTCAGGTCATAAAGAAAATAAAAGGGTTTTTGAGTGCTATAGTAAGACAAAAAAAGCTTTGCACATTATTTAGCTGTACACTGTATTTTATTGTTTATGTTTTCTCTTTAACTATTCTTGTAACAATTTATTGAAGAGTTATGCTTGATTTACAAGAGACTATTCATTTTCATGATTCTTATGAAGAGTGGAATAAAGATTCTTCACTTCAGAAAATTGTCTAATTTACAATACAAAAACTCTCTTATTCCTCTCTTGACCAATATGAAGTGTTTTTCTATTGTCCTCAATAAAGTTACTGTAATTTTAAAAATAAAGCCAAAAATGAGATACTCCTGAATTCTTGAAGTCTGTGTTGCTAAAGTATTTTAAAACATAAGATATAGTTTCTTGTGGAAGATATTCAAATGTGTGATTTTAATGCTTGCAATACTTTTTGGATGAGAATCTTTTACAGGAATTTTTTGTATACTAGTTTTCTGCATCAAGTAAAATCTAGTTTAAATGCAGACGGATTCATTAGAATGAAAATCAATAAAGACAAATTTGTTTTCTTAGATAGCTTCAGAGTTTTAATTTTCTTCAGAATATGGATCAAGATCAGAATCTAAATCTGGGTGGTCTTTGGTCTTTTAGCATTGCATAATTATTTTTTATTAACTCTGAACTTTTCAACTTATGGGATCAAGAAATTAAATTTCATATCAAGAAGAAAGAGAAAAGAAAGAGTTGCGATTGGGAATTACACTGAACTCTATAGCTTAAAATAGGCAATTTAAATAAACCATAAGCTAAACTTTATCTTTTACTATTTGATACAGAGAGATAAAAGAAAATAATACAGCTTTTTTTTGTTTTCTTATTCATACTTTCTAAATGACCAGCTCAGAAATAAAAACTATACTCTTCTTCACTTTCTTGTTCAAAAGTATTTTCTTCTTCAACTATATTTTGAATTTTAGTCCATAATAAACTATTTATTTCATATCCAATATAATTCAATACTATTTTGTTTTCTTCCACAAAATAAATATCCAAAATACTCTCTACTGAAAAAATAAACCTTGCAAAATATTTGAATATATGTGATTCAAGTATATTATTATCTTCAAGAAACAAAGAGATAATTTTAACAAATGTAGCTATGGTGATGGGAGAAACAAAGTTTATTACTTTCTTGCTTCCTTTCAATCCTTTTAACTTTTTATCTTTTCCTTCAGGAAGTAATTCAGGAACAATAAAACTGTTTTTTTCTCTTGGATCAACAAACAGAATTAAACTATGTAAAGCTAAACTTAAAACATATTCTCTTTCTTTTTTTTTATATTGTTGTAATAAAACTTCAAATAAATCTTTTCTTATTATTCCAGTATCAATATATTTTCTATAATTTGAAAATACTTTTTTATTTGTTCTAAAAGCAAGTTGATGAAAACTTTCATCACGAATAAAACTTCCCAAAGCTTGAGCTAAAAAAGAAGGTGCAAAAAATATAAAATTATCACTTTCAGATAAATTTAAACCAGGAAAATAAGAAATAATTCCTTCTTTAGAATATATTTCTAACATTTCCTCCATTTCTTCTTCAGAAAAGTTACATTTTTCAGCTTTTAGTTTAAACTTTTGAACTGTCATATAACTTGATTCTTCTCGACAATTATCCAAAAATAATACATAAACAGATTTAATTGGTATACGTGGATTTAATAAGTCATCACTATGTATATATATTAACTCAGTTTTAATTGCCTTTAGACGACTTTTATCAAAATCAACAGCATTTTCAACAGGAAAGAAAATAGTTTCTTCATCTTGAACAAGATCTAGATTGCCAGAAAGTTCAGAAAGAAAGGATTTAAACAAAGAATTTACACCGTCAAGTGTTTTATTTTTCTTCAAGAAAGTATTTAAAAAAGTTCCAATAAATAAAACAGGTGCTTTTGGAATATTTTTTAAAATACTTTCACACCAAAATTTAAGTCTAAATAAATCTTCTTCTTTTAATTTTGTCATATTAAAAACAACTAAATAAATAGCTTTCTTATTCATAAAAATATGATGAACAGAAGAAAAAACTTCTTGTCCACCAAAATCATAAAAACGTAAAAAAGTATCTGAAGTTGTGAAACCTGAATCATATTTAGTTGTATATTGTTCAACAAAACTTTTTTCTCTTATAGTTCTTGTAATCAACTCATCTTCAAAATCTAAGTTATATTTTGACTTCTCTTGAACTTCATCTTTAATAAAATATTTAATATTTATCATATTGTTCACTCTTTGAACACTCAGATCATATTTTGTAAGTGGTTCAAACTTATTCCAAACGTTGTTAACTTGAAATATTTGATAATCTTCTAATACTAAAGTAGATTGTGTTTCTTTTTGAAAACTTTTTCCAGATAAGTTTCTTAATAAAGAGGTTTTTCCAGTTCTTCCATCACCTAAAAATAAAACTAAACTAAATAAAATACCCATAAGAATAACTGGAACTTCACTTAATGTTTCATACTCTTCATACTGACTTTGTAAAGCAGAATGAACAAGTTTTTTTAGTATGTCACTTTTTCCTTTAGGTTCAATAAAACTTGTATAAACTTGTAGACCAAGTATAGAAGGATGTGGATCAACTATTCCTTGTAACTCAATAATATCTTCTTCTGACAGATTTATGAGATTGTAAGATCCAGAATATTTTAAACTCTTTATTATTCTATTAGTTTTCAGGAATTTTTTAGTAGCTGAAATAATAGCTTTATTTTGAACCTTTTCATTAATACTAAAAACTCAATATTTTAATAAGAAATACTATATTCTTAAAATATGTTTATTAAAAGATAAACTTTTAAATATATTTGAAATATATTTTGGACTGAAGCTGTTTTGATATAGTCTAAATAATAAAATAAAATATTTTTACTGTATATCTCTTACACTGTTTGTTTTTAATAAACTACGAAAAGAACTCACTTCAGGAATATTACAAAAAGAGAACCTAAAATAAAAATATATTAAAAAAAATATACTCCAATTTATCCAATTTTAAACTTTTAAGTTTTTTAAGGTTTTTAAAGTTCTTTTTTACTGAATCTGCAATTCAAAAAACTAAAGTCAAGAAAACAAAATAAAATACCGGAGTTTTTTTACAGCTGTAAAACAAAGAATAAATTTTACAAATATAGATTCGAGAGCATCACAGGGACAATATAGAAAACTAATATAAAGATAAAATAAGATAGAATACAATAAATAAGACACTTCTTTATCTGGTTGGAACCCTTTTACAAACTCTTTTATCTCCCTTTTAAACTTTTTAGGGTTTCCATAATATTTTTTCCTTTGAATAACTTAGTTTATTAAGATACCAGTCAATCATAAACTTTGATTTTTTATCTCTTTCTTCATATTTTTGTTTAATTGATTTCATCATTTTATTTTGGGCTCGGATTTTTTCACTCCGCAGTCAAATACTTCTCGCGATCTCATTGGTCAGATCAATGTCCCAAAATTTTTTTTCATCATACTTCGTCTGAATAAAGGAGGCGCAGAATGGCGATTTTTTCATACTTCGTCTGAATAATCGATGCGCAGAATTTGTGAATCCCATACTTAGAGAAAATTTAAAGAGGGCAGACAAAAATATTTTGGGCAAATTTCAAGACAAAATTATGAACAAAAACTATGCAAAAAGACAAAACCAAAGGGACAAGCCTCCAACCAGAGGTTCTAGACCCTGAACAACAAACTCAAACAGATATACTAGGAAAATGGACTGCAGCAACCTATTCTACGTCAGAAGAAATGCTGGAAGTGATCAGTAGAGTTGCCAGTGGTCGTTTTAAGTGGAAAATTCGTGCTTCTCACTACTTTGACGAGGCAATTAGCTTTGCTAAGTGGGGTTGGAACTGCAAAAGACTTAAGAGATGTAAAATTAAGTGTAGTTCAGACAAAAATTGCTCGTTTGAAGTTAACATTAAGCTTAATCTTGAAACTTCTAAGTACATTTTCGTCGTAATTAACGAAAATCACTGCAATCATGAGGTAAAAGCACTAGGAAAGATTAAAAAATATGCACAACAGCTTACAAGTGAAGAATTAAAAATGATAAAACACCTAGGAGTTGCGGACAGTGGAATTGCAGCAGCAGATGTCGCTCTACATCGCAATTTTCCAGGCACATTGTTTGACAAAACACTAGTAAAAAGAATTATGAAAAAAGCTAAAGAAGGCGTTGACGCTAGCGAAGATAATAATATTAAAAAGTTAATTACGTGTGGGAAAAGATGCTTAGAACGTGGAGGAAGATTTGATCTGACTTGGGATTACCCCAAGGAAGGCAAAGCTATTCTAAATGGACTAAGCTTTCAAGAAGACCTACAAAATAAAGTAAAAAAAGTATACGGGGATAGTATCCAAGTGGATACTACCCATGGAATGAGCAGATATCGATTGGTAGCAATGTTCCCTTGCGGGATCGATTGCTTTCGTAAAACAATAAATTTCGGGTGCTCAATGATGGAAAGCGAGGCCAGTAAAGATGTTGTGAAAGGGCTGAAACTTCTGGGTCTAAAGGATGTGAAAGTAGCTATGACACATGGGAGCAAATTCTTGGAAACAGCTGTAGAGGAACTTGGAGCATCTCATGTTCTTTACAGGAAACACTATCTTGCGACCTTGAACTCAGCAACATCTGGCCTAAAAGAGATGAAAAAAAAATAAAATTTACAAGCAGCTTGGGCGATGTTCTCACTGGAATCTTTTCAGAAGAGAAAAATCTTGATCAGCTTATTGAAAACATGTTGGTTGAATATCCTGAAGAACCACAGCAAGTTGCCCTAAAAAAAATTAAGGAAAAAAAAACAAAGTGTGTTGGGAAATGATGAGAAAACTTCTAACGTTCTCTCACAGCGCTACTCAGAGGATTGAATCATTTCACTCAGCCATCAAAGGGAATGGTTCTTTAAAAAGTACTCTTAAAACTTGGACCCTAGATGAAGTTGTGACTTACCACGAGAATAATGTGGATAAGTACATGGAGAAAACTTTGAAAAAGATTAAGGATTTGATTAGGGAGGATAAAGATTTTTCAAAGGAAGCTGATGAAATATTCACAAAGGAGTTGAAGTTGATGGGAGCGTGGTGGATTGTTGAAGAGTTGAGCTCAATAAAGTTCATTGTCAGTGATTCAAACATGAGAGTAAAGATGAAACATGTGTTGGAGGTTGTTGAAAGGGAAGGGGTAAAACTTTAATCATGTACTTGGGAAACCTGGACAAATCAACGTTTTCCATGACGTCACTATGCCCGGTATTGTGATCGTAAAAGGATCAAATACATGGACATAGATCATCTTCCAGCGAGGTGGAGGTACCAGGAGCATGCTCTGTTCAAGCAGGCACTAAGGGAGATGGGGCGAGAAGTCGATGGCCCACGTGGGTGTATTGAGTTCAAGGTGAAAGTTCCACCTGTGAACGCAGCTTACATCCCAAGAAAGCCGGAAGCTAAATATTCCAAGCTCCTCACTGCATGCAAAGCGCTCTGTGAAGAGGCGAAAAGCAGCAACGAGGGCTGGAAGAAAAGCTACGCAGCAGTCTTGAAGATGACCGCTGTGCTAAGGGAGAACCCAGATGGAGACTTTGGGAATTTTGATGAAGTTTTTGAAGAAAGTGGGATTATGTTTGAGTCACCAAGGAAGAGGGTCAAAAGAAGAAGGGGGAAGGGAGAGAACATGGTTTCGCCTCTGGACTTCTCTAAGACAACTCTTCTCACAGATGAGTGAGAAAAGTGATCTGTTCTTGAACATAAATCTTTAACCTTGCACACTTTACTTTTCTTGAACATAAATCCTTGAACCCAAACCCCCTCCCTTTTTTTGAAATATAAATCCTTGAACTTTCTTTTGAAATATAAAATCCTTGAACTTTTTTTTGAAATACAAAATTCTTGAACCTTCTTCTTTTTAAATACAAAATCTTTGATCCTTTTCTTTCAAATATAAAATCCAGGAGATGTTTTCTTTGAAATATAAAGTTCTTGAACCTTTTTCTTTTGAAATATAAAATCCTTGAACCTTTTTCTTTTGAAAAATCTAAAATCTTGAGCATTTTCTTTTAAATCTAAAATCTTGAACATTTTTGTTTTAAATATATAAAACCTGAATCTTTTTTGTTTTGAATATATATATCTTGAACCTTTTCTCTTAAATATATATATCTTGAACCATTTCTTTTAAAATCTAAAATCTTGAACCATTTCTCTTAAATCTAAAATCTTGAAAATTTTCATTTAAGATACGAAATGTTGTAAATTTTTTGTTTTAAATATAAAATCTTGTATCTGTTTTGTTTTAAATATAACATCTTGAAGCTTTTTTCTTTTAAATTTAACATCTTGGATCTTTTCTTTTTGAATATAAAATCTTGAATTTTTTTTTGTTAAATATAAAATCTTGATCCCTCATTATTTGCGGGTGTTAAAACAGAGTGTCCCCCCTCTGAGCACCTATGTATTAAGAAAAGAATATACCTTTATCCCTTACTACCTCACTTCCTGCACTCCGTTTTCTTAAATGTATATACCCCTTGTAAGCTCTTGTTCATTTTTTGTAAAATCTTGTTTATTCCTTTGCAACCTTATTCAATCTTTGAAAATATCCTGTTTATTGGGTCTTAGCTCTGCCATGTGATGTCTTTTACTATGGAGATGTCATGATTTCAAAATATTTATCTTGATTTTGTTGGTTTGTTTTTTTTTCAAAAAATAATTTCGGGCAATAAAAAATTGGGCAAATGAAAATTTGAAGTATTTGACCCCGGAGTCAAAAAATTCTATTAGTTTTATTTTTTCTTGTTTGTTTTTGTTATTTTAGTACATAAACTAATTGCCCAAAATATTTTTTTTTGTGTAAAAGTAATCATTAAAAAATCAAATCAATTAAACATTGTTATTATTGGAAGGTTAACGTTAATAAGAAAAAATCATTTTGAATTACACGAATCTAATATTAACAGACGTCTTAACATTACTAATTCAATGATAATAATGTTTTGGGGTTATCACTAAAGGAGATGTTTGTCATTTTATATTTCTGATCAATGGTCTTTTAGTCTCGAACTATCTCGCAATGACATGTGCAGTAGATAAGATGTATTATTTAAGTATATTAAAACATGAATTAGATACATAGTTTGAAGGTCCCTTCCCTCTAAATTTCCAATCTTGTTAATAGATAGCCTTTTGTATAGATAAAATTTAAATATATATATAAAATACCATGCTAGTCTCTAGAAAGCTCACATATTCAAAGCCAAGAGATGGCTATGTTCTAGCTCAAAATTAGTCTTACCAAATGCAAAATACATAATCATTTTGCATTCCACTAATCATATATCCTCAATTTTTTAAATCCCGTTGTTTTATATTATTTTTCTATGAAACCGAGTTTTTTTTTCATATAATGGGAAAGAATTCAATATTATTAACCCCAGTACCTAACAATAATATTTTCAGTATATTGCCGCAAAAAAAATATTTCTCTACAAATAAGCAATTTATGTTCCAGTTAAAATAACTCTCGATCCAATTGGCCTATATCATAAGTGCCCAAACCGTATCAAACCTTGAAAATTATTCAGGTCCTAGAGAAAAAAACTTAAAATAATCAATGTCACCTAAAGCGAAACATGGTTTACTTTACCAGAATTGAGATCAATAAAAAAACAAGTTATGTGAGAAACTATCTTGGTTCAAGATATATTAGTACATCTTCTATTTCAAGAAGAGAATAAATTTATTAAGATGAGAAATAATATTTCAGTGATGTTTCAGTTGAACGTATTATGACTAACTTCATTCATGAACACCTATTCTTAATTTACTTCTCCTCTGTTTATGAATCTTCAGGAAGAAATTAGCTTCGTATTCTTTTTGCACATGAACTTGTGATGTGGTTCCTTTCAATGTAGGAATAAATAATGAAGTTAACGAGAACTTGTATCTCAATTAACTTGTTAATAGAATATCTTACCTACAAGGTTTTCAAATTAGGAGCTTGCTATAATTTCTCAGAAGTCAAATTTATCTGTGACCAGTTTTAAATAATGTATATACACTTTCCTCATTTTTCCTTCTGCTACTATGAAAGGATATAATACACATGGCAATATCTAAATATTTCCATAAGGGATAGTACTGCTGAGAACTATATGATGAAAAAAAAGAAAAATGTGCAGACTTGTTTTCAGTTGTATCAAAAGAAAACTTTAATTTGTAATTTTGTATATGTAAAGAAACCTGCTTTACGAGAAAATCTTGAACCTATTGTAACCGTGCTCTCATACAATTAACATTGATTTTATATTTTTCTATTGAATAATCTCACCAATCATGAACTTTACTCAATAAATTAGATTATATAACCTGTGGTACCATACCATTAGAGACATACATTCAACGTTTGATCAGTAATAGTAAGCAATCCTATTTCAACTGCTATTAGCTGGTATTTACCTCTTAACCCATATCATCAAAACATTGATTTAGCAGCCACATTGTTGTGTTCTTTAAGAGCCCAAACATTTGATCGTAGAATAATAAATGTAAAAGAAAACATTTTCCCTTGGATTTGCAGGTAGAATAGAATAAAGGGCCAGTTGAACTGTTAATACTAAACATAGCTATCCCAGGATCATGTAGAAGAGACATGGACCGTGTAAAAGTCTTCAGTAGACTCAATTATTAAATTTCCTAAAAATTTAAGTGCAAATCTTTGTATTACCACCGAACAACAAAGGAAAACATATTTAAGAGAAGGCAAGGTGTGCGAATACAGCATGGTATAACATATAACTTTGATGTAGCTGGAGCTGCACTCTGGTTCTTGGTAAAGCGGGTTTAGCAGAGAAGCCGCACAATAGTGCAACAACTTAGTTTGGAAACCCAAAGTGGTTTTCTCTCTCAGCAGAACATTGATGTAATAAGATATGCTCAGTTCTTTTCTTCATGGATTTGTAAAGATGAAAAAACTCGTCGTTGATGTAGCTGATGAACAATTAATTCACTATGGTGAAAGCTTACTGAGAAGGGGCACCGAAAACAAAATTGATATTTGGAATAAAAACACAGGTTCAAGAACTTGGCACACAGAAGAGCTAACTATAATTGAAACATATGTTAAACGAAAATTTTATTCAAATTGACACTATCCAGAAGTTTAACATGTTCCAGGGCAATTGGCAGTAACAACTTTATCAGAAGGAAATTCTTGTGCGAGCGGTATCTGCAAGCACTACATTCTCATAATAGTTTATCAATCCTATTATTAACATGAGGCTGTTGTACTAGCTGTGTAGTTGGCATTATTGACAAGAATACAAAACTAGCTTCGCCTTGAAGAAACTTTCATACACCCTGATGAGTCATTTCTTTGTAAATTCCTTATCCATTTTGTTCTAGGAGTTACCATCCTTTGTCTAATCCTTTTTATTTCACTCCTGTTACTCATTAATTCAGAAGAATGCTCCCTACTGTCAAGGGAAAAGCAGAAAACTTAGAGGCGAAGTTTACGTTCAAAGTCTGTTCTAGGTAAGCTATTTTCATAATATGGTTCCCTAAATAAATGGCACTATGTCATCCTAAAAAATAAATACTAATTGTAGGAGGCTTTCAGTAAGATCAACGGCAAAGGAGAAAACATATTAAATTGTAAATAACAACTGATAACGAGTAACTCTTATTGCCTTAATAGGAGTTGATTACTGTGAAGTACCAAGTTAATCCTAAATAACACTTCAGTACAATACACCAAGAGACTGATTCTATTCAAACGCCTGACAGGTAGCGAATATGACTCTTCTCTTGAAGAAATATTGTTATTTCCAGGCAATATTAAATGTTTTGTAACTACGAGAGCGACAAAGCTGAATCCTTGTTCCCGGGACACTGGGTTAAACCTATTAGAATAGCTATGATGGTATTGTCAAAACGTAACTCTAACACTTAAAAATCGACAAATGCTTGTCGTCCGTGGCTGTGCAAAACACTCCTTGTAGTTTAGAAAGAATAATGGTTGAATAGGCAATAAGTAATAGAGAGTCTTTAGTCAAATAGCACAGGTGGACTCTTTTCCGTAATATCACCCCATACTCTTCAATTGAACTCCATGTACCCAACCGACTGAGTCATTGTTTTGTTGTACCTGGGTTTTCTTATCCAGCTGATGCCCTCATGTGGCCTATAAATACGTTTTCATAGTTCTAAGCTTAAGTTCCATGTTGAAAATAACGTCAGAAGTACCGCCTAAGAACAAGAAAGTCCAGCAGATAGAGTTAATTTGTTAAAGTTGTTCCTATCACTGAATTGGTACAACTCAAAGGCTGTCATGGTTTTTTACTCGACACTTCTTATGCTTCCATTTGAACATATTTATGAATGTAGATTGCCATTTGACAATGGTCAGCAGTTTGATCTTGCTGCGGACTGTTTATTACCTCAAATGGAGCTTTATCAAAGAATGATTGAAGTCTTAGGACCAGGTCTTACAAAACAAGAGAAACTTAGAGCAAAACCCGAAGAGATTGAATATATCTAGATCTATTCTTGCACTTATAAGTGATCTCCTTTTATATGCGTGGCGTTGTATACATATCTTACCCGCGACAAGAGCAGTATTTTGGATTGTTTCCCAGGTTAGTTTTATTAACTTGGGTGCAACTCTTTCAGAACGTTTAAAACTCTGTTTTGTATGTTGATAAAAGACTGAGTTACTTCACAAGGTATTAGTTTTCTTGTTACTGAGAAACATTTATATAATTTTTTTTAACTCTTCTTTTTTATTTGTATTTTTTCATTACTCCTTTAATAACATTAAAATAATATTTCTATAAATAATTTATATTTAATGAAGTTAAGTTATATAATTCAAATATTGTTTCATTTTGTTCAACAAATGACAATACACTCTTTTAAATATAACAAGAAGTATTATATTTTGAACTTTCTTTTCCTTTCGGGTTTTTTTATTGGTTTTATGAATAATATATTAAGACAATCTTAATAAGAATATTTTAAGAAATAACTCAATATAATATAAATGAGTTATATATTCATAATTTATATAGTTTTTATTATAGAAATTTTATGATTCATAATAATTTTAATTTTGAATCATTAGTATTATAATATACAGTGTATTACTAAAGAGTTATATACTGTATATTTTGTGCTGAATAGTGAAACACAAAATTTTATACAAATAAAATAAAAATAAAAAAGTATCGCTTATTTACTTTGTACCAAATGAATGAATTTTATAATCGTAAAAGAAATAATATGGAAAATGAAACTTCTATATATTTTGTATATTTTATTTTTATAATAACTTATTAGACAAGTAAAAGTTTAAATAAACAAACAGATAGAGTAACCAATACAAAAGCAGCCAAAGTACTCTCTGCTCTTTATGTACCTGATTCTGGAATATTTGATTCTTCTGTTAGTATAAAAACTGAGAATAATAAACTTTCTAATAAACAAAATACTAAAAGAAAAAAGAAATATTCTGATATTGAAGTTTTGACTGAAGACTCAACTAGAATAAAAGCAAATCCTTTATATGAACAGGGAGTTGTAAAATTTAACTCAAAAGAACGAAAACAAACTGTTCAATATGAGAATAACTTTGTTTACAAACCAAATTCATCTAGAAAAGAAGTTCCTTATATTCTAGGTTCAACTATTATTGTTTGTATTATTCTTCTTATTTTAGCAACTACTGTGCGAGAAGATCCTTTATTTCCTTCTGAGTTACCACTTCTTGAAGTAGAAGGTAGAGATATAAATATAATGGAAAAAAACTCTCATGTCTTTTATGATCTAAATATAAGCGATCCTGGAAGATATTGCATATTTGCAATTTCTTTCCTCAATCCTGATCTTCCTGGTTTTGTTTCCTTGTTTGATCCTACTTTATCTCTATATAAACGACCTGAACAATTTCTTCAATTTAGTGATAATATTGGTGCAAAAGATGTTAATCCAGTTATATTTTTTGAAATTGAAGAAGGTGATCAAGATAAGTTTGTAGCTGATGTTTCAAGTGTTCGAGAAGAAGGAGAAGGTGAGTTTGTTATTGGTCTCCTTCGTGTTTCAGATATACCTTTACGAGATAATCAAGCTGGTATCTTTTTTGTTTCTGGTGATGGTGCTTCATTTTTTCTTGCCCGCCTTGAAGCAGGTGTGAGTTATTCAATTGCTGCTTTTGGTATTAATGATGAACCTTTCCATGAAGATGTTTTCAATACTGTTTTACGAATAAGAGATTCAGAAGGAATAGAAGTTGATCTGGGCTTTCAAAGTACAAGTAGAGATCTTTCTGCTAGGGTTTTATTTACTCCATCCAAAACTGATGATTATATTTATGAAATTAGAACGCTTGACTTTTTCCAAGGTGACTTTGTTGTGAAGTATTTTTCTTTCTTCTTTTTATATTTAGACATATGAGATTGAATTTAACAAACGTTAATTTAGAGGAACAATCCACTTTTCTCACTGTTAACGACATAGCTTTTGCTAATTCAACTGATTATCTGGTTGAGTTCAAGAAAGATCATGAATATAACTTTGTTTTTACAGAGAACATGAATGAACAGCTTTTGAATAATCCTTTGAACTTTTGTTTTTGTGTGAATGACTTTGAAAGAAATATTTCATATTTTTCACCTATATTTTATCCTGGTGTTGCTGTACGAATTGAAGATTTTAATACTGGTGAAAGATTATTTGTTGCTGAAACTGAACTTGAGTTTAATGTATTCAACTTGAATGAAGAAGAACGAGATACAACTGCAAACTTAACTGTTTCTTCAGCTGGACCTTTAACTTTTACATATCGACCAGAAAAAGATCTCACAGCTATTTTAGATGTTATTTCAGTGAACGTATTATTTTCTGTTTTCTTAATTATAGCCTTTTTATGCACCTAATAATGATAATTTTATCTTTGGAAGTTATACTATGGAGATAAATGTAGTTGAAGTTGAACCTGAACCAGAAGTTTCACTTGATCAACCTGCATTGGTTAATGTGTTTGATCCGTTCGAAACCTGTGAAGTTCAACCTGATGATTTTGTTTCCGGAGGCTGTGAAGCTGGAATAGTTATTTTCTGCAGGCAAGAGATTTATCCCTTTGTATTTTATTTTTCTTCGCCTTATATTTAGAGATCTTTTGTTGATGCAACTGTTGATCAAGCAAACCAAATATGTGGTTGTGTTCAATCTCTTTGCACAGGTTTGAGGAATACAAATAGAGGAAACACAGCTCTAATAGCTTTGAGAACTGTTGTCTTGGTTACATTTGCAGTGCTTTGTCTTTATCCAATAGGTGTTATGGCTTTTGTTACTTACGAAATGATTTCTTACCCTAACTTTCGTCAATCTGTTTTGTCTCGGTATAATATACACAACTGGATCCTTTGTTTATGTTTTTACACATTATTCATTCTTGCTGTTGTAATGGATTTAATCCTTCAGGAACCTATTAAAATATTTGAACAAATAAATGCAAATTTCGTGGAACAAGTTTCTGACCTTTTAGAAACTACTCCAGATATTGATTATTATAGTCTGTCTGCAACTCCAGAGGTTATTCGTTCTCCTACTGTTGCACCAACTATTTTTGTTAATGAACCCTTGTTTGAGGACAACGCTGTTAGTATAATTCCAGCAGGATTTAGTCTTCAACAGATTGAGGCTGAACTTTTAACTTTTATAACCGCTGAAACTCTTTTTCAAGCAATTGCCTTATTGATTTTTTTGGAGATTTGTGTACAATGGTTGACTATGGGTACTGCTGCAACATTTATAGCTAGGCGAAGGCGTCAAGAAAGAGTTAGAAAGGTTTTACTTGTGCTACGTTCAATTGAAGGTTGTCTTATTGGATACACAGTCTTTTTTGTTATTTCAACCACAAGTTCCAAAGGTGCAAATTATAATAACAGCATCAGTATTCTTTCCTCAATTATTTGTATTGGGATTATTGGCACATATTTGTTTGCAAGAAAATATATTTTTAAAAGATTTGATACAACGCAAGGTATTGCAGAAATGGCCAGTGTAACGTCAGAAGCAGATAAAGAGGCGATTAGTAAATTCTTGAACCTTATAATGGACACCTCCCTTGTGATTCTTCTTATGATTTGTGGTTTGGTCATGGTATATATATTCAGAGCTGTCAAGGTTAACTCCTTATCTGATCTTGTCCAAGCTCAAAGTGATCCAGTACTTCTTGTTTCTATATTTTATACATAGGAACCAATCGCAGGAGAATTAATTTTGGCAATCTTATCTTTTGTTGGTGTCTTTTTTGCCTTTAGGTTTCTTCACAGATCTCACGACGAAACAAAAGCAAAGTATATTAGTGTTGTTCGTATATATTTTTCTCAGTATTTAATATTAGTTGGTAATAGAAAAAAAGGAGAAGATTCAACAAGTATGCCTACCGACATGATGTTTCGTACGTGGAATACGACAGAAGGCGCACTAGCTCAGCAAAAACATAAGTCTGAAAGAAATTCCTTCTGGATGAGCAAGAGTCCACTTTCTATAGTTTCTGTGCGGAAATTATCTAAGCTTCGTACAGTTGATTTATCATCAGCGCCGATGACAAGTCAGAGCATTTTTTCTGCGCATGAAAGTTCAAATCCTCAGCAAGTTAAATCTCCTGTGAGAAGCAAAGCTGAAGTGTTTTCGCGAACAGGCTCTCAGAATATTGGATCTCTACAAGAATTCTCCAGCAAAGGTACTTCAAATATGTCACCCAATTTGAAAAAACCTTCAGATTATGATACTCTAGACAGAAAACTTTCCAGTCAAAAGTATCGCACTTCAATAAATAATTGACTATTAAATATTCGTTTGCATCATCGAGGTTTTTCTATAAGCTGATGATGTACCTGGGGAAGATATCGGCCTAGTTTGGATTTTAATTTCGAGGGTAGTTTTGAAACATGTTCAAGTAGATCCTCAACTCTTAATTCCTCTTTTTTTCCCTTTACATCCTTGGATAATTGAACTTTGAGCTTTTGAACATTAGACGAACTCAAGCCAGCTTCAGTAAAGGCATCTGCTATTTGTTCCAAGGCTTCTCTTGTGCTACAAACTAAATACAAACAAAATAATACCTTGTTTCCCCTTTCTTTCCATTGGAGTTCTTCGGTGAAGAACTATATAGTTTATTTACCAACAAGAATTGAAGTGCGGAGAGACGTTTTTCCCATTGGGTAATGCCATTGACTAGTGAAGTTCTCTTATCAGCTGGATCATTTGAAAATCCACACAGGAATTCCTTTGACTTCAGGGAAGCGGAAGCAATATTCAGCGAAGAATACTTTGGCTCTTTGTTAATCTTTCGCGGATAAAATTGATAATCAACACAAAGATCTCTAGAAGTTTCGAATGTTTTTTCAAGACCTATATCTATTCCATGTATGGAAGATAACCCACCAGTCAATATCACAATAACAGTCTTCTTACACAGCTGGGAATTAGGATCTAGGGTAAATCTTCGTTTTACTTTTACAAAGAGGGAGTTCAACAAGCTTTGTATTAAGTAAGGAATGGATGCGGCTATCTGGTCTCCATTTTGATCCACAGAAAACTCATATAATGGTCGCAGTACGTCATAGACTGAGCAAGGAAAACGAAAGAGTTTATTCTCTAGCTCAACTTCAATATAATCGTCTCTGTCAAAGAGAAAATCTGCTTTAGCGGAATCCTTGAGTAAAGCAAATGCCAGAGCTTCTGCATTAATAACAGCTCTTCCAGGTTGTTTTGGTTGTGCATCATAAACAGGAAGAAAAAGCTCATTATACATATCAAGGTCTTTTACAAGCTTTTGCATGAAAGCTTGGACTATTTCTTTTCCTCCAAAGCTTGAAACCACAGTTTCCTTAATATTCTAAATTAAAAAAAAACAAGTGTCTACTCGAAAGCGACCATTTAGCGTTGTTTTGGAGTATCCCATGTCTACAACCAGTTCCACTATATCAGAGTTTTCAGGAACTAGAACAGAACCCAGATCACTTAATCCACTCAATTTATAGCCAATTGGTCGTGGATTAAGCTTCCAGACTAGCTTGGATATCTTAACTCGAGTCGTATCTTGGCTAAAAGTAACGTTTTCTACGACAAAAACACTTCGGCAAGAATGCGTCACATACATTTTTCGTATTTGAGAGAAGATGTAATTGAAATCCATAACATTGTTTCCCTCATTATTAATATATAATCCTTGTCCATAATTTAAAACTTCAAAAAACTTTTTCTCTTGTTCTTCATTAACACAAAATTTTATTGAATAAAACCCTAAGTCCACCAGTAAGACAGGAAAAAACATTTTCGAGTTAGATATTTTCATTCCTTCCCAAAGTCCTTGGTTAATTAATCCAAGAGCTTTTCGCTCCCCAACATCGCTAACTTGAAGTAGACGTTCCTTTATTTGAATATAACTTCTCCAAAGAGCTTCTAACTTTCGGTTTTCCACCCGAGCTTCATGATATTCAGGAAACAAAGAAAAAGATCCATTACCTCTTGGAAGATAAAAGTTCTCCTGAAGAGTGTATACATTTTCCATTATCTTCCTTCTATGACCAGGCAGAAAAATACCCATTTGAACTAGATCTTCATCTTTGAGATATTGAAATGCTTTAGAATCGTCCCAACCATTATATAAAAAATTATCCAAGTACTGCTCAAGAGATAATTCACTTAAAAACTCTTCAGCGGTTATTGTATTCTTTACTTTAGCCTCATACGTAATGGGTTCAGCATCTTCCTGATAATAACTTCTAAGTTTGTCTTGAAGCAGGAAATTAAGGTCTTCCTTAAATTCATTATTTTCATACTTTATTTTATTTTCAAAACTTGGTCTTCGAAGTTCCAAGTTAGCTTCGTCTTTCCATTCTGCTGATATTTTTGGCCGGTTCTCTATGTCCTCATAATCAATCCAATGTAAGTCTTCCTTTATGAATGTTGGATATTCGTTTTTTGCAAGTTGTCGTATTTTTCTACACACTAATACTAAATTTTCCATATTTATTAAGTCATTGACCTTGAAGCGAAACTTTGCAGGGATTAAAGAGAGATATCTGGAAACCAGAAACCTAGAGCTTATAAGGTCATCATCTTTTAAGTTCAACATTCTCAATAAACTATCATTATATATTTTTAGAATTTGTATTAATCGTTTTCCTGTTGATAAAAGAGAGAAAATAACTGCAGAAAGTTGAATATTCTCATCACCAAATTCATATCCAAGAAAGTGAAGCAGCTCTACTTGAAGTTTCGTATATTCCTCATCTGTTAAGGATATCGCTATAATAGGTCTTTGCCTAGGTGAATTACGTCTATTTAGTATCTTTGCTGGAGAAAAAGTCGGTTCATCAAATTTAGTGTACTTTACATCAAGTACCTCTTCATCACCAGAGTCAACATCTCTACGCACAGGAGTCTTTAGTATCCAATCATCTAGTTCCATCCTACCTTTCCAACTTTTGGCAGGTGTAGATTCCTCCATTATATCTGATTCTTCTTCATCTTTTGCAGATCCTTCTTCATCATACTCGTTTTCTTCTTCATACTCACTTTCTTCTTCAGAACATTCACTTGGAGATACACTTGCTTGATTAAATTCTATATCTCTTCTACTTTCACCAGCTAAACTTTTTTGAAGCTGTTTTCTTAACTCTGATGCATCCATTCAATAATAATTCTACCAACAAAATTATTTTCTTTAACAAGTTTTTCAAACGGTCAAGTTTACTTCAAAGATATCAGTTGTTTCTCTACAATTATTTTGGGCAATCAGTTTCGATGGAAGAATGTAAAATATGCAAAATTTATATAGATAAGGATAAAGATGTTTTTTTCTATTTTGTCCGTTATTTATAGTCCGTTAGAAAGCATAAAAATTCATCTTTTCATAAATCTAATTTAAAAAGAAGAGAGAGGAAAATAGATGCAGAAAAAAGGAAATTACGTGGAATTAATGCTCAAATTGGAAAACCGTTCAAGAAGAAAAAAGTTTATGAACATGTTGAAAAGAAAACAGGGTTTGAACTCCTAGATAATAATGTTGAAATGACAACAGAACACAATGAAGTTGATTATGAGAAGTTCAATGTCGGTGATGAGCAAGTATTGGGGCAGTATGAGGTCGAAGGAAAAGTTTATTTCCAAGGCGATTTTCATGAAGATTTGCTTCGTGTAGGAACGTTTTGCGAGGCCTTTTCAGAAGACGATTGGAGGAAAGCTAGAATTCATCGAATAGAGGAACGGTTGAAAATGATTCATAGTGGTGGTTCCTTTATACGGAGAGTCTATTTCGTATTTATCTTTCCAGAGCAAACAACTGAAGTTCATAATATTGTGATGAAAGAAGCAGATGTTCGAGAAACAAGTCCAGAAGACATACGGATCGAGGCTCCAGGTCCACCAGAAGGGGAAATACCCATTGAGAAAGCAGATGCTATTGGTGGACTTCAGTATGAGGAAGCTCAGTGGGAAACTGTGGTTAAACGTGAAGAGAAACCTGCAGATTCCCTAGTTAAACTGGAAGAAACTGTTGATAATTTGATTGAAGCAGAAAAGCAGCAACAGTACAAGGGTTTTAATATTAAGCTAGGAGGTGAGGAAGTTAGTGTACAAAGTACAGTAAGTAGGAGAGTCTCTAAACCTGTTGCTTTCAAAAAGAGAAAGAAAAGGAATAGATAAGCGGCATGAAGCAGCACCATTCTTCAAGGTACTTTGTGGTATTGGTATTAGCTTTCCAATAGTAAAACTCATATATGTAGCGGAAGAAACTTTCTTTTTATCAAGAAGGTCTTGGGTTGTTCATGTACGTTCATGTTTTATTTTGAGATGCCAGCAATTATGTGCATTCCGAATTCGCCGAAGACAAGCTGTAGGAAGTTTAGTTTAGGCTGTAGTATTTTCTTTTCAGAAAATATTTGGCATGAAAAAAAAAAGTAACCTAGTTGATCTGGCATGTATAATATCTAAAATTCTGTCTTTGAAAAAGTGCTTGCCGAGACATTTTTGCGAAATTTGAGAAGGTACAGTATATGAAGAATTGCAATCCTAATGAAATACAGATCTTAAAAGATGATGACATTCTTAACAAGGACTCAAAGCTGCCTTTTAAAGTTAAACTCTTATACATCTAGGGAGCATCACATGAAGAACACCTAAAGCACAACTGAATACTCAAGTATCTCTTGCAGTGCGGAACTTCTGACTAGACAACTTTCTATCAACAGTATCAAATTGTAATATATGTTTCGACTGGAGAGGCTTCAGCTTATCACCTTTGCTTGAGAATTCGTTGAGAGATCCAATATCCTGAAACCTTGGACGTGAAAACAGGTACGGCTGATTTTTCAATTCAGAAGTTGTTTCCTGTCCCTGCGAAATGTTCTCTATCGAAAGAGCACTTGGATCCGTTATCTGTCTAGAAAACAAATCTACTGTGTGAAGGTGAGTATGCCTTTTCAAAGATATCACAGAGAGTACACTCTTATTCAACCAGAAAGAACTTTTTTGCCGAACATTTCCTCCATGAGCATCATTGCCTTGCAACAAGACCTCCTTGGATATTGCTGTTGATTCTTGTCCTTTGGTTACATTTCCAACTAAGAATGAATGCAAAGAAAACTATATACACACATAGTTGATATACTTGGCCTTTTCATCTTCATGACACCTGTGAAGAAACCTGAACGAAAAAAACACCCCCACAAGAGAATGGATGTGAAGTATCAGTTCAATTGCTATTTGAACCTAAACGCTAAGTTTAACGTAAAAAATACTGGATCACTCTTTGCTTGGACTAGATCTCTAAGAGACTTTACTTCAATGCTTCTCCCAACATATGCTATGGTTAATCCTGCATTCATGAGGAGAATTACTAACGATGTGTCCATGACAAGATGCATGAACTTATCAATGGTCTCCTTGTCTTCTTCTGACGTTATCACACTCTGTTCTAATACACCCTGAGTTGTATCCAACTTCTTAAATATACGCATTCTTGCAAATAAATATGTGCACGCGATACCAAAAGAGATTATTGAGCAAAGGATACTTATACTGTTGTTATAAGTCTCTCCTTTAGAACTCGTCGTGGAAATGACAAAATATAATGTATATCCAACTAGACAACTTCCAATTAGACGGAGAACGAATAATGCTCTTTCTGAACGTCTTTGACGTCTACTTCTTTCAATGAATGTTGCTCCAGTACCCATAGTCAGCCACTGCACGCAAATTTCCAAAAATATCAATAAAGCTATAGTTTTAAATAAAGTTTCAGCAGCTATGTATATACGAAGGGACAATAAAATTTGTTCTAGGCTAAATCCTTCCGGAATAATATTAGTAGCATTATCCTCAAACAATGGTTTGTTAATGAAAATAGTTGGCGCAACAGTAGGAGAACGAATAACTTCTGGAGTTGCAGACAGACTATAATAGTCAATATCTGGAGTAGTTTCTAAGACATCAGAAACCTCTTCGACAAAGTTTTCATTAAGTTTCTCAAATATTTTAATAGGGCTCAGAAGTATTGAATCCATAACAACAGAAAGAATGAATAATATATAAAAACATAAGCAAAGGATCCAATTGTGTATATTATACCGAAACAAAACAGATTTACGAAAATTAGGGTAAGAAATCATTTCGTAAGTAACAAAAGCCATAACGCCTATTGGGTAAAGACAAAGCATTGCAATAATAACCAAGACAACAGTTCTCAAAGTTGTGAAAACCTCGTTGGCACCATTTGTATTACTTAAACCTGTGCAAAGAGATTGAACACAACCACATATTTGGTTTGCTTGATCAACAGTTGCATCAACAAAGGATCTCTAAATATTAGACGAAGAAAAATAAAATACAAAGGGATAAACTTCTTGCCTGCAAAAAATAACTATTCCAGCTTCACAACCTCCGGAAACAAAATCATCAGGTTGAACTTCACAGGTTTCGAACGGATCAAACACATTAACCAATGCAGGTTGATCAAGTGAAACTTCTGGTTCAGGTTCAACTTCAACTACATTTGTCTCCATAGTATAACTTCCAATGACAAAATTATCATTATTGGGTGTATAGAAAGGCTATAATTAAGAAAACAGAAAATAATACGTTCACTGAAATAACATCTAAAATAGCTGTGAGATCTTTTTCTGGTCGATATGTAAAAGTTAAAGGTCCAGCTGAAGAAACAGTTAAGTTTGCAGTTGTATCTCGTTCTTCTTCATTCAAGTTGAATACATTAAACTCAAGTTCAGTTTCAGCAACAAATAATCTTTCACCAGTATTAAAATCTTCAATTCGTACAGCAACACCAGGATAAAAAATAGGTGAAAAATATGAAATATTTCTGTCAAAGTCATTCACACAAAAACAAAAGTTTGAAACATTATTGAGGAGTTGTTCATTCATTCTCTCTGTAAAAACAAAGTTATATTCATGGTCTTTCTTAAACTCAATCAAATAATCAGTGGAGTTAGCAAAGAAAATATCATTTGTAGTTGAAAAGCTATTTTCCTGCTTTAAATCAACATTATTTAAGTTCAATCTTTTTTGCCTGAACATAACAAAAAGAATAAAATTACCTTACAACAAAATCCCCTTTCATATCTTGAAGTGTTCTAATTTCATATATATAGTCAGCAGTTTTAGATGGAGTAAACAAAGCTCTTGCAGATAAATCTCTGCTTGTACTTTGAGAACTTAAATCAACCTCTATTCCAGCTGAGTCCCTAATCCTCAAAACAGTATTGAACACATCTTCATGGAAAGGTTTATCATTAATACCAAAAGCAGCAATTGAATAACTTACACCTGCTTCAAGATGAGCTAGAAAAAATGAAGCACCCTCACCAGAGACAAAAAATATACCAGGTTGATCATCCTGTAAAGGAATATCAGGAATACGAAGGAGACCAATAACAAACTCACCTTCTCCTTCTTCTCGAACACTTGAAACATCAGCTACAAACTTATCTTGAGTCTCCTCTTTAATTTCAAAAAGTATAACTGGATTAACATCTTTTGCACCAATATTATCACTAAATTGAAGAAGTTGTTCAGGTCGTTTATACAGAGATAAAGTAGGATCAAAGAAGGAAACAAAACCAGGAAGATCAGGATTGAGGAAAGAAATTGCAAATATGCAATATCTTCCAGGGTCTGTTAAGTTAAGTTCATAAAACACATGTGAACTTTTTCTCATCTCCGCTGTTTCAGAACTGTTGAGTTGAAGAATTGGTACATTTAATGGAATAAAAGGATCTTCATTGAAAGCAGCAGCTAAGATAAGAAGGATTGAACATACCGCAAAGGTTGAGAATAGAAAATAAAAAACTTCTTTTCTGGATGATGGTGGTTTATAAATAAATTGATCTTCAGCATCTGAAGGTTGTTTTCTTTCGCGAGAACTTAAGTTTACAACTTTTTGTTGATATAGTGGATTATTTCTCTTTCTAGTTAAGACTTGAGCAGAAAGATCAATATCAGAAACCCTTTTTTTTCTTATTTTACTCTCACTGTTCAAAATTTCAAATTCTTTCTTTGTTTTCATTTGCAAAAAACTAAAATCTTCCCCTCCTAGAAATTAAAGAGTAAAAACATAGTTATACTTTCTGATGTACTCTTATCAACAGTTTCTTTTCCTGAATTTGTGTTTGACTACAAAGTTATACTAAACGAACTATTTACTTTATAAACTGTTAATTCTTTTTCTCTTGAATATTCTCTTTTTCTATTATAAAAACTATCCATATATTTTAAATTGTATTATATACAATCTTTATCTTTTGTATTCTTGTAAAAGCGTTTTTATGTTTAACCCAAGAGTGAAAAATACTATTGAATACGACCAATTATTTCACTGTATTTTATATTTTGCACTCAAAACTCAAAACCAAGAATGAGATTCAAGAAATGATCTCGGTTTCTTTCTCGAAGGTCAAAATTCAGTTCTCATTCTCGTCTCCCCTCATTGCATTTTCCTAGTTTCATTTCTCGTGGTTTTCTCGATTTCTCGTACATTTTTGAACTGACTCTATGTCCCCTATGCTCTACGCCCTGATTTTTATCCGTGGAAATTTGTATCGCATTTTTTTCTAATATTATTTATTGCTTTGAGTTTCTTCTATAAGCTTTTGCCTCTGAATTGAGCAAGAAGACTTCGTTTTCTCAAGTTATCATCGTATATAAATGCTTATATCTCTGCTTATACTTGTTTTCATCAGACCTAAAACATACTATTCGAAGGATATTTTAGTCTCCTTTTAGGTACTGGGGCAAAATAAGGTTCTTTAGTGAGCTTAATCTAACTTATTTAAGTTTTTAAAACTCAGGAATCCTGGAAAAGCTTCGAGTACCATCAGTTCCTTCACTAAAGTTGATTATTATAACTGAGTACTTTGTATTCTTAAACCAAATAAAAAAATACGTATTTTGAACAATCTGTTCTTTTTTACTACAGTTTTTGGGTTTACATTGAATAAGTTATACTATGTTTAAACTTTGCTTTCTGATAGTTCCCAAATACATGCTATTGTTAACTGTTATTTTTGTGTCTCTTGTATCTCACTAAATTCTTACTTACAGTATTATTATAACCAGTTGACCTTATATTAAGAATAACTTCTTGCAGATGGTTTTTATACTATTTAAATTTGTGCTCTGGAAGATACTTTTCATTCTCTTAATTTCAGCTGGAGCTGTATCTTGGGTAAATTAGTACATAACTGTAGAATTCATTTCTCCCTGAAATGTTTGAGTTATGAAAAATATACTTTTGGAAATCTTTTTCAAATATCTCTTTAGCCATAAAAGATAATATTGAAATTAAAATGATTAAATTTATGTAAAAAACAAAATACCACCAAAATGCTGTCCATTCATTATACATCGATCAGAAAATAATGAAGAAAAAGATTACACCACATCTTTAAACTGTCAAGATTAGCTCTCATACTCAAGTTAAGCCTAGTAGTAAGCAATAGCGATCTATTATTTTTCCTATTACGGGGTGTTAAGAACTTTGTCAACGATTTTTTCAAAAATGCAGTATAATGGCCATATAATCTACAATGCCTTTTCAAATCTTCTACAAAGCTCAAAACATATTGCAAGCTTAACCTAGTACTTATTCACATAAAAATTTAGAATATTAAAATAATATGAAGCATAAAAACACCATGTTTACTAAAAATAACGCACATAGTATTTGTTAGTTTTTGTCACGAAATCTTCCTCACATACGACATTATCACTCAAACAGTGTTGCACATTGAAAATCATTTTCAGCCATATGTTCGTTATAATATTTAAGGAGGAGTACTTTATACCGTAAGAATGGTTAATCTTAAGGGCCCTTTTCACTAAGTTTACAAGCCTTTAAGTAAATATATATTCAAACGAAACATCACGAGGAACAACTCTATGGATGATCCGATTCTTTTCAGATCCTAGGGATTCAGAATTTCTAAGTTCTCAAATCGTTTCCCAAAATCTTTTTTCTCCGGTTAACTGTATCTGAGCTAAACTTTACTTAAAATAGTCAAATTTTGAGAATCTGCACATCTGGAAATAAAGAATCATTCAATTTTGCTCTGCCCCCATAACTTTAGTACTAGGCAACCCTCAACCGCATAAGAGTAATATTTTTATATTTTAGCTCTGTTCTTGAGATATTTTTAATACTTTTAAAGAAAAGGTGATATTGGTCTAGAATGATGTTTTTCTCAACTTCAATCCGGGTAATACCTCAAGAAAACCCCATCTAGAGCCTAAACAAACTACCTCAGTCGAAATAACAGGTGAATTTATGCCTACAAATATTTTTTTTAGAAAATTGAAGTATACTACATAGACTTTCTAACAATGTATTCCATTTTCAAGATCTTAGAAACTATAAAAAGTTACGCCCTTAATTGTCAAATGTTCATGAAAGGGTGATACAGAGTAATGAAATACCCTTAGAAATGGCTAGCATCCAGATTTATGTATGATATAGGCTTCCTCGAGACTTCTTTAAAAAAAAATGCAAGCACTTCCCTACTAACCTCAACAATAGTCATTTGGCTTATTTTAACCTGACTTCAAACTCAACTTTAAAATAGCCAAAACTGAGCTTCTAATAGGTCAAATATCACGAACTTTAACTCCAATCTTATTTAAAAGCAATTCGCTGTAGCTTAGAAAAGAGAATAAAGTCTGAAGTTTTTTTGGTTTTAATTTTACAAGGCTCTGTCATATTATTCCAAACTCCTATATTAAGATAAATGTTTTTTTTTAAGTTTTGCATATACTTAAGTGCTCAAAAACATATATAAATTGGCATCGAGAAGACCAGTATAAGCTAAGGAAGATTTTAATTTTTAGTTTTTGAAAAAATTTGTATTGTGGCCGGTTTTCTGGTGTGTATATGGTAAGAAATGATGTTTTTATTTCAATAAGTTAAACAGTTTGCTCTTATTTTTACAAAAATTGTTATGGCATCATTTTAAATAAGAAAAATCTACCTTAAATGATAAGATTCATATGTTCTAAATCAAAGTTTCGCTTAACTAAGAACTCTCCTACTTTTTAATATCTTGGTACTTCTCCATTATCCCAACAAACTCAATGTTACATCATCCTCAACCCAATTAAACAGCAAGCCAAGAAGTGATCTACCAAAATAATCGAGTTCCCTATACTCTTAAATCACTCTGGGATTGAACGACCTTCTCAATAGTGTCTACCTTCATAATATTCTTCTTCGCACTGTCTCTTCCGACTTCACTTCCCAGACACACCACACTAGTGGTGCAGACACGAAACCTCATGATAACGCTACTATTAGACAAGAGATGTAAACTTTTTGCTCCTCGAGAAAGTGATCAGTACAAGGATGTTGTTGAAGAAGTGTTGCTAGAGATGGATAAATTCTACAGCTTAGGTGGTGATTATTCAATGACCTAAGTATCGAAGAAAAACAAGTTAAATTTTACCATGTTGTTTGAATGTACAAATAATTGAGGGCCATCTACCAAGATTAAGTAAGGCTGTGGAGAGTTGGTGCGCTACTTGGATCTTGACGTCGTTCCAGGAAAATTTGCTCTTTTGTCATAGTGGAGAAATGTTGAGCCAATGCTTGCAAAGGTCACTAGGAGGGTTCTAGTTATTCAAACAAATAGCGCCAGCTCTGAAAGAACCTTCTCTCACGGTAGATTTAAATATATAACGAAAGAAAATATGTTGAATGAAACTTTCATGGTGAGGATGAACGCAAGAGAATGGATGAGATTATAAGAAGATATTAAAATTATTTTTCAGAGTTTTTTAACCTGTTAGTGCATGTTTTATCACTTTTATAACTATTGGAAACCATTATTTTCAAAATTTTTACTTGATTTCTATCCATAACTAAGAAGAATTATACATCTTTTTGAAAGCTTAACTCAAAAAAATCTAAAAATGTAATTGATAATTACTTCAACGTAATGGTATTTTATTTGACAAGTTTATTTTCCTTAATTTAATCTTTTTGTTTCTCCTCGGAAACACACACACGTCTCTCAGACAGCTCAACTAAACCTAACCTCCAACAAGTAGAAGATAAATAGTCTTGAACCTTGAGCGAACAAGTGGTTGTTTTTTCATGTTTAAAACTGTTTAAACCTCTTTGCATTACCTTTTTTTGTTCACACAAAAAGTTTTTTGTGGACTTTTTGTTTTTTGACTTTAATCTAGAAGAGAAAATTTCGAGTTTATTGAATTTCACAAAATATACCAGTACGTACCGTTAATTATTTTGGTTTCAGTTAATTTCAAGATTTTTTCATTCAACGATTAGGTTCTAATTTTGCTCAGTATTAATTATCGTGATATATTATACGATAGGAAATAATTGGTGTTTAATTGACTTGTTTTTTTTTTATGATAATTTTTATACGAATTAATTTTGGGCAATTAATTTATGTCATAAAAGTACAAAAAAAACAAACAAAAAAACAAAAAAATGAATTCAATCAAACAACAATATGAAGAAAGATATGATAAAAGATACTTTAAAATTGAATGGTATCTTAATTAACTAAATTATTTAAAGGGAACATGATCATAGGAAAACACCTATTAACCCAAACAAGTTCAAAAGGGAGATAGAAGAGTTTGTAAAAGGGTTCCAACCAGATAAAGAAGTGTCTTCTATATCGTATTCTATATTCTTTTCTCTTTATGCCAGGTTTGACTACTGTCCCTTTGATGCTATCGAATCTATATCTGTAAGATTTATTCTCTGTTTTCCAGCTGTGAAATATTTGAGGTATTTTGTTTTCTTTTCTTGACTTTAGTTTTGAGTTTTGCAGATTCAGTAAAAAGAACTTTAAAAACCTTCAAAAACTTAAAAATATAAAACTGAATTATTTGAAGTATATTTTGTTTATATGTTCAGTTTAGATTTTGTAAGTGTAATATTCCTGAAGTGAGTTCTTTTTGCAGTTTATTGAAATCAAACAATATAAAGGATATACAGTAAAAATATTTTATATTATTATTTAGACTATATAAAAACAACTTCAGTCCAAAATATATATCAAATATATTTAAAAGTTTACCTTTTAATAAACATATCTTAAGAATACGGTATTTCTTATTAAAATATTGAGTTTTTAGTATTGATGAAGAGGTTCAAAATAAAGTTATTGTTTCAGGTATTAAAAACTTCTTGAAAACTAATAAAATAATAAAAAGTTTGATTTATAATTATTTAAGAGGATCCATAAAGCTGTCAGAAGAAGATATTATTGAGTTACAAGAAATAGTTGATTCACATCCTTCTATTCTTGGTCTAGAAGTTTATGCAAGTTTTATTGAACCTAAAGGAAAAAGTAAATTGTTAAAAAAATTTGTTCATTCTGCTTTACAAAGTCAGTATGAAGAAAAAGAGTCTTTAAAAGAAGTTTCAGTCATTCTTATGGGTATTTTATTTAGTTTTGTTTTATTTTTAGGTGATGGAAGAACTGGGAAAACTTCTTTATTAAGAAACTTATCTGGAAAAATTTTTCAAAAAGAAACACAATCTACTTTAGTTTTGGAAGATTATCAAATATTTCAAGTTGACAATGATAAGTTTAAACCACTTACAAAATATGATCTCAGTGTTCAAAGAATAAAGAATATGTTGAATATTGAATATTTTATTGAACATGAAGTTCAAAAAAAGTCAAAATATAACTTAGATTTTGAAGATGAGTTGATTACAAGAATTATAAGAGAGAAAAGTTTTGTTGAACAATATACGACAGCACCTATGTTTTCAAATTTCACATCTGAAGATACTTTTTTACGTGTTTATGATTTTGGTGGACAAGAAGTTTTTTCTTCAGTTCATCATATTTTTATGAATAAGAAAGCTATTTATTTAGTTGTTTTCAATATGACAAAATTAAATGAAAACGATTTATTTAGACTTAAATTTTGGTGTGAAAGTATTTTAAGAAATGCTCCAAAAGCACCTGTTTTATTTATTGGAACTTTTTTAAATACTTTTTTAAAGAAAAATAAAACACTTGAGGGTGTAATTTCTTTGTTTGAATCCTTTATTTCTGAACTTTCTGGGAAGTTAAATCTAGTTGAAGATAAAGAAACTATTTTCTTTCCTGTTGAAAATGCTATTGATTCTAATAAGAGTCGTGAAAAGGCAATTAAAAAAGAGTTAATGAGCATAGGTAAGTATGACTCAAAGTTAAATAACTTATTAAATCCACGATTACTGATCAAATCTGTTTATGTATTATTTTTGGATAATTGTCGCGAAGAATCAAGTTATATGACAGTTCAAAAGTTTAAACTAAAAGCTAAAAAATGTAATTTTTCTGAAGAGGAAATGGAAGAAATGTTAGAAATATATTCTAATGAAGGAATTATTTCTTATTTTCCTGATTTAAATTTATCTGATAGTGAAAATTTTATATTTTTTGCACCTTCTTTTTTAGCTCAAGCTTTGGGAAGTTTTATTCGTGATGAAAGTTTTCATCAACTTGCTTTTAGAACAAATAAAAAAGTATTTTCAAATTATAGAAAATATATTGATACTGGAATAATAAGAAAAGATTTGTTTGATGTTTTATTAAAACAATATAACAAAAAAGAAAGAGAATATGTTTTAAGTTTAGCTTTACATATTTTAATTCTATTTGTTGATCCACGAGAAAAAACAGTTTTATTGTTCCTGAATTACTTCCTGAAGGAAAAGATCAAAAGTTGAAACCATTCAAAGGAAACAAGAAAGTAATAAACTTTCTTTCTCACATCACCATAGCTACATATGTTAAAATTATCTCTTTGTTACTTGAAGATAATAATATAATTGAATCACTTATATTCAAATATTTTGCAAGGTTTATTTTTTCAGTAGAGAACATTTTGAATATTTATTTTTTGGAAGAAAATAAAATAGTATTGAATTATATTGGATATGAAATAAATAGTTTATTATGGACTAAAATTCAAAATATAGTTGAAGAAGAAAATACTTTTGAACAAGAAATTGAAGAGAAATATAGGCCTTATTATTTGTGAGCTGGTTATTTAGAAAGTATGTTTAAGAGAACAAAGAAACTTAATTATTTTCTTTTATCTCTCTGTATCAAATAGTAATAGATAAAGTTAAACTTATGGTTTATATGATTTAGCTTTTTAAGCTAAAGAGTTCAGTATAATTCCCAATTGCGACTCTTTCTTTTCTCTTTGTTCTTGGTATGAAATTTAACATCTTGATCCCATAAGTTGAAAAGTTCAAAATTAACAAAAAATAACTATACAATACTAAAAGAAAAAAACCACCCAGATTTAGATTCCGATCTTAGTCCATCTTCTGAAGAAAATTAAAACTCTGAAGTTATCTAAGAAAACAAATTTGTCTTTATTGATTTTCATTCTAATGAATCCGTCTGTGTTCAAACTAGATTTTACTTGATGCAGAAAACTAGTATACAAAAAATTCCTGTAAAAGATTCTCATCCAAAAAGTATTGCAAGCATTAAAATCACACATTTGAATATCTTCCACAAGAAACTATATCTTATGTTTTAAAATACTTTAGCAACACAGACTTCAAGAATTAAGGAGCATCTCACTTTTGGCTTTTATTCTTAAAATTACAGTAACTTTATTGAGGACAATAGAAAAACACTTCATATTGGTCAAGAGAAGAATAAGAGAGTTTTTGTATTGTAAATTAGACAATTTTCTGAAGTGAAGAATTTTTATTCCACTCTTCATAAGAATCATGAAAATGAATAGTCTTTTGTAAATCAAGCATAACTCTTCAATAAATTGTTACAAGAATAGTTAAAGAGAAAACATAAACAATAAAATACAGTGTACAGCTAAATAATATGCAAAGCTTTTTTTCGCTTTATTTTAGCACTCACAACCCCTTCCAACTTCTTTTTAATCTGAAATGACTCTAAAGCTATATCATTTCACTCTATTCTCTCACCTTTTCCCAAACAATTATTTCGCCCAAATCTTGATCCAAGATTCCTTCGATTTAGTTCTCCAATATCATTTGTCTTAGTTTAGTCATTGTAATTGTGTTATATATTGCACACTTGCACATCTCTCCACGTCATTATTATGCTATGGTAGCTTTGTACTCATGAAATATGACTATTAACAACTGTAATCCGAACTTATATATTTTCAAAGAGTGGTCATTGAAGCTTCAAACCATGCCTAATTCGGATAAATAATATGGAAAAACAAAAAAGTTCGCAAATTATGAACAGACTTCCTGTCGTCAGATATAGATGGTCGAGAAGACAGGTATTTGTGGTTTATCTCCAGGGACTAAAGTACGAATTAGGCGAAGCAAGAAATCGGAGAGATAACCATACAGGAAAGGGTATCATACTTGACATGCCTATAGAACAAGAAATCAGTGTGGAAAGTAGCGATATTTCCCAATCCGCTGCTGGAACAGTACCTACAGTCGTGCTTGACGAGTCTCTCATAGAATCAATTAAATAATTAGGTTCACCCACGGTAAGGCCCCAAGATTAGAGAATCTTAACTTCTTGGACTGAGAAACGTTGACAAAATTAATCATACTTTTCAAAAGAGTCAGAACTAGGAACGCGCTAATGGGAAAAAACAAAAGGTTAAGTTGTACCGTGTTCCTAAATATACGGGGGCACTGCGTAAATCACAAAGATACGGTAGCCAAGATAAAACGTTTAGGGAAAAAATTAAATATCCAGAATGATAGCCTACTCAATCATAGCCTCAGCAGATTAAATAAAGCACTGAAGTGGCCTAGCTTCTTTGAAAGTGGAGCGGAAGCTATCCAAGCGTTTTTTATGAAAGCTAGATAAAACTTGGTCCTGCCAGAGAATTAAGTAAGGATGCGCAAAAAGTCGTGGTTAAGACTTTTATTAATAACTTACCAAAATACCTCCAGATAGATCAAACCAATTATACAGATGTTTTGATGGAGCCGGAAACCTTCAAAATTTCGGGGAGAAGTTACAGTAATTTGTAGCTATCGAAGATGCACAGGTTAGAATGAGATGAAACACACCTGGAAAAACACATCCACTTATGAGTCAATATGTTGGATACAGTGAAAAGCAACTAGTCCCAACTACACCTACTATTAAGAGCCCGGCCATGAGTGAGAACCTAATGGAGCTATTTATGATGGTGTTAAACAAGATATCGGAATCTGTTAATAAATGCTTCAATTGCAATGAATAGAAGCACTTCATGATCAGCTGTCCGCTGAAGAACAAAAAGAATGATACGGAATTGGTGGAAAATTTAACGCAGCAAAACATATGAAGGAAAGGGAATACAGGAAGCTGTCAACAGCTGAAGTCTATACTAGTAAAAAGACTTGTGGCTGAACGAGTGACATTTATAGAGGTATTGGATCGCAACCAGTGGATAAGTGTCCCAGGATGTCTCGATTCTAATGCAGGTAGTGTTTCTTAACGTTGAACACGTTAATTAACGGTAAATAAATATCCATGTTTTCTTAACGTTAAGGAATACGTTAGTTAACGTTTATTAGTAGAAATTAACGTTAAGCACGGTAACCACGGTAAGACAGATAGATTTTGGTGTTCCCAAAACTTTTAAGAATTAAATATTCTGTCCCAAATCATATCTACATTATATATTATATCTATATTATTTCTGTAAAGGAATAAAATCGAGGAAATGGTTGACTTAGAAGTAGATGCAACATAAAATCAACTTCATGTGAAAATTATTTTATATAAAAATCTTCTTACGACTATTAACCTTACCCTTGAAGTTATCTCAATCTAAGCTTAAATTGAGCTCCTAAGAATTTAAGAATTATTTGAAATACCTTTTCCAGTAAGTTTTAAAGAAATTAACTCTGCTCTCTGAGAGAAAATTCAACAAGTGAAATAGAGGTATTACCTTGGCCATAGCAAGAAATTTGGAGAATCTTCAAATAGAAATACTTGTATCTTAGCTTAAACGCCTTTGCAGAGAATTTATAACACATCATTCAAAAGATATTTTAATTTTCCATGCGCTCAAAAAAAGGAGTTTATTTTTTTAAGAATTTAATCACGAGTTATGCACGTTTTAATATCCGAATATCAAAGCAAGATTTACCATAGGAAAATTTTCCTCAGTAAAAGTCATTTTCCTCAGCCAATGCTTCTTCTTTTCAAACCAAATAAAACTTTAAATCTTTTTAAATGCTAGTTTACAAGATGTTATAGCTTTTTTATTTTCTTTTACGTGAAAATACTGGGGTTAAACTACGTATTTTTATGTTTGAAAAATATTGGTCAATTTCAAGTCATATTTTGTTTCTCTTGTATCTAGCTCAATTTTTATGTAAAGCACTATTTCAACCTATATGACTAATTTTCAAAGCTATTTATAATAACTAATATTTTTTGTTTTTGAGAACTGGAAGATACTTTTCTATTTTGCTCTTTTCATGTCATCCTGTATTTTAGGTAAATTTGGCAATAATTGCAAAGATCGTTTCAGAATGAGTTTTTTGAGTTATAAAAAATAAAATACAATTTGGAATGCTCTTTTAAATATCTTTGTAACCAAATTAGTTTATATAGGATATGAAAAAAATAAATACATGTAGAACGCAAAGCATAAGCAAAATATAGCTCATTCATTTTTCATTGACCAGAAAATAATGAAAAAAAAGGTTATACCACATCTTTAAACTGTCAATATTAGCTCTCATATTCAAGATAAGCCCAGTAGTAAACAATAGCGATTTATCTTCTTTCCTATTACGGGTTGTTAAGGACTTTATGAACGATTTTTTCAAAAATGCAGTGCTATGGCAATATAATCAACATTACCATTTCAACTCTTCTACATAGCCGAAAACATATTGCAAAACAAATTCAGTACGTACATTAAAGTTTAGAGGATTAAAGCAATATAGAGTATAATAAAATCACGATTACTGAAAATAACGCATATAGTATTTGTTACTTTTTGTCACGAAATCTTCCTCGCATACAACATTATCACTCACACTGTGTTTTACATTGAAAATCATTTTCAACCATATGGTTGTTATAGTATTTAGGGAATGCTTTATACCCTAAGAATGATTAATTTTAGGGGTCATTTTCACTAAGTTTACAGATCTCTAAATAAACATATATTCAAACGTAGCATCATAAAGAACAATTCTAAGGATGATCTAATTCCTTTCAGACCCTAAAAATTTGCTATGACTAACTTTTGAAACCATTTATCAGGATATTTCATATCTAGTTACCTGTAAGTTAGATAAACTTCACTGATAAGAGTCAATTGTTGAAAATCTTCACATCTGAAAATACGAAATCACTCAGTTTTGGTAAGATCCCCTAAATTTTTGCACTATTGAGCCCTTAGCATCTAGAAAACACCATATCTAAATTTTAATTCTTTGTTTTAGGAAAATCTTAATGGTTTCATAAGAAAAGTCGATATTGGCCTAAATGCTGTGTTTTTGAACTTCAATCCATGTAATACCTCAAGAAATATTCGACTAAAGTCCAAAAAGACCTTTCCAGTCAAAAGAACGGACGAGTTTAGATCTAGAAACAGCTTTGTTTGATAATTTGGCTATTCTGTATAGACTTCCTAACAATGTATCCTATTTCCAAGATCTCAAAAGCTCTGAAAAAGAATACCCTTAAATGTCAAATATTCCTGAAAGGGTAATACCAAGTATTGAAAAATACTGATAAACTGTTGTCACCTAGAAGTATGGATGAGTTAAAGGTTTTCCAGTTTTCTTTGATGAAAATTTAGAAGCTTCCCTGGTGATCCCATCAATACCAATTTGCCTTAATTTACGTCGACTCCAAACTCAACTAAAAACAATGAACTGAGGTTTATACCATTATCATCTGGAGAAATGCAGTAGTACTCAGTGTACCATTAGAGCATTGGGGGCACATAGGGGTACTAGCCGGTTATAGCATACCGATAATGATTTGAAGTATGACCAAAATATTTGTATAAATAGAGTAATTTGATTGGTAGATAGAATTTGTCATCACTATGTCGGATAAGAACATAGTGTAGAGTCCAACCAATAAACAATTAATTGAAAGAGAAAATAGATAAAGCAGATGCTTATTTGCCAACCAGATGCAAGAAAAAGTACGAATATCGTGCAACTTCCAGTATATCAAATAGCACGAAGTTTGAATCTAAACTTGCTAAAGTGTGGTTTATAGATACTGGAAAGAGAAAGAAGCAAAGCTTGAAGTTTTTATTAGTTCTAATTGCACAAAACCCTGTCATATTTTTTTAAATTCCTATTTGAAAATGAATGCTTTTTTACTTTTACTCGTGATAAGATATTAAAAAAGAAATACATTGCTAAGAATGAAATCTTTATTAACTGAAAATGATCTGCGTTTTTAAATTTTCTGAGAAAAGTTGTACTGTGGTCATCTTCTGATGTACTTGTGACAAGGCATTTATTGTTTCTCTAAGACTTAATAGGTTAAACTTTGAAGTAGTAAACTTAACGCGTATCATCTTCAAGAAAAGAAAAATTACTTATTAACGGCGCTGTTAATATATTGCAACTCTAATTTTAGCTTTTCTTAACAACTCTCTTGGTTTTCTATATTTTGACATTCATCTTTTCGACCAATAAACTTGATATTACATTACCTCAACCCAATCAAACAACAAGCCAACAAATGATCTACTAAAATAATTTATTTCCCCATGCTCTTGAATGACTGCAGGAAGCCAGATTCTTTTTAATAACTCCTACCTTTATAATATTATACTTTGCACTAGCTTTTCGGTCGTCCATTCTCAGACACACCGCACTAGTGATGCAGACACGAAACTTCATGATGACGCCACTATTAGACAAAAGATGTAAGTTTTTGCTCCTCTAAAAAGTGAGGAGTCAAAGGATGTAGTTAAACAACTGGTGCTAAAGATTGAAAAGCTCAAATACTTAGGTGGTGATGCTCCAGTTACTCAAGTATTGAAGAAAAGCAAGTTAAATTTTAGCATGTTGTTTGAAGGTACAAATAATTGAGGACCAGATATCAATGTTGAGCCAAGCCGTGGAGAGTTGGTGCCCTGTTTGGGTCTTAACTTCATTCCAGGAAATTCTGATCTTTTGTCATAGTGGAGAAAGGCTGAGCCAATGCTTACAAAGGTCACTAGGAGGGTTCTAATTATTCAAACAAATAGCGCCAGCTCTGAAACAACCTTCTCTCTTGGTAGATTTAAATATATAAGGAAAGAAAATATGATGAATGAAACTTTCATGGTGAGGATGAACGCAAGAGAATGGATGAGTTTATAAGGAGATATTAAAATTATTTTTCAGAGTTTTTAAACCTGTTAGCGCATGTTTTATCACTTTTATGACTAATGAAAACAATTTTTTTCATAATTTTTACTTGATTACTATCCAAAACTAAAAAGAATTTTACATCTTTTTAACAGTTTAACACAAAAATATATAAAAATATAAATAATAATTAATTCAACTTAAATATATTTTATTTGAACAGTTTATTTTCTTTAACTTAGTCTTTTTGTTTCTCCTCGAAAATTTACACGTCTCTCAGACAGCTCAACTAAACCTAACCTCCAACAAGTAGAAGACAACTAGTTTTGAACCTTAATCGAACGAGAGATTTTTTTCATGTTTAAAAACCATTTAAACTTCTTTGCAATACCAATTTTGTTCACACAAGGAGTTTTTTGTGGACTTGTTTGGTTTTGACTTTAACTTGGAAGAGAAAATTTCGAGTTTATTGAATTTCCCAAAATAAACCAGTACGTACCGTTACTTATTTTTGTTTCAGTAAATTTCACGATTTTTCATTCAACGATTAGCCTCTAGTTTTACTAAGAATAGACTATCGTGATATATTATACCATAAGAAATATTAGGTGTTTAATTGACTTTTTTTCAATGATTACTTTTACACAAACAAATATTTTGGGCAAATAATTTATGTACTAAAAGTACAAAAACAAACAAAAAAAAACAAAATGAACTCAATCAAAGAACAATATGAAGAAAGAGATGATAAAACATCCTTTAGAATTATATGGTATCTCAATTAACTTAATTAATCAAAGGGGAAAGCATCATGGAAACCCAAACAAGTTCAAAAGGGAGATAGAAGAGTTTGTAAAAGGGTTCCAACCAGATAAAGAAGTGTCTTCTATATCGTATTCTATATTCTTTTCTCTTTATGCCAGGTTTGACTACTGTCCCTTTGATGCTATCGAATCTATATCTGTAAGATTTATTCTCTGTTTTCCAGCTGTGAAATATTTGAGGTATTTTGTTTTCTTTTCTTGACTTTAGTTTTGAGTTTTGCAGATTCAGTAAAAAGAACTTTAAAAACCTTAAAAAACTTAAAAATTTAAAATTGGATAAATTGGAGTATATATTTTTTAATACGTTTAGTTTAGTTTTTCTTATTGTAATATTCCTGAAGTGAGTTCTTTTTGCAGTTTATTAAAATCAATCAATATAAAAGATGTAGAGTATAAATATTTTATATTATTATTTAGACTATATCAAAACAAATTCAGTGCAAAATATATGTCAAATATATTTAAAAGTTTATCTTTTAATAAGACTATTTTAAAAATAAGGTATTTCTTATTAAAATATTGAGTATTTAGTATTTATGAAGATGTTCAAGATAAAGTTATTATTTCAGCTATAAAAAACTTGTTGAAAACTAATACAAGAATAAAAATTTTAATATATTCTGAATTTTTCGGATCCAAAAAGCGATTAGAAGAAGATATTATTGAGTTACAAGAAATAGTTGATTCACATCCTTCTATTCTTGGTCTTCAAGTTTATGGAAGTTTTATTGAACCTGAAGGGAAAACTAAAATGTTAAAAAAACTTGTTCATTTTGCTTTACAAAGTCAATATGAAAAGTATGAAGAGTTAAAAGAAGTTCCAGTTATTCTTATGGGTATTTTATTTAGTTTAGTTTTATTTTTAGGTGATGGAAGAACTGGAAAAACTTCTTTATTAAGAAACTTATCTGGAAAAAGTTTTCAAAAAGAAACACAATCTACTTTAGTTTTGGAAGATTATCAAATATTTCAAGTTAACCACGTTGGGAATAAGTTTAAACCACTTACAAAATATGATCATACTGTTCAAAGAGTGAAGAATATGTTGAATATTAAATATTTTATTAAAGATGAAGTTCAAGAGAAGTCAAAATATAACTTAGATTTTGAAGATGAGTTGATTACAAGAACTATAGGAGAAAAAAGTTTTGTTGAACAATATACAATAGAACCTTTCTTTTCACATTTCAGAACTTATGATACTTTTTTTCGTGTTTATGATTTTGGTGGACAAGAAGTTTTTTCGTCTGTTCATCATATTTTTATGAATAAGAAAGCCTTTTATTTAGTTGTTTTCAATATGACAAAGTTAAAAGAAAAAGATTTATTTAGACTAAAATTTTGGTGTACAAGTATTTTAAGAAATTCTCCAAAAGCACCTGTTTTATTTATTGGAACTTTTTTAAATACTTTTTTAAAGAAAAATAAAACACTTGAGAATATAAATTATAAGTTTGAATCCTTTCTTTCTGAACTTTCTGGGAATTTAACTATTATTGAAGATATAGAAACTATTTTCTTTCCTGTTGAAAATGCTGTAGATTCTAATAAGAGTCGTGAGAATGTAATAAAAAAGGAGTTAATGACCATATATAGGTATGGCTCAAAGTTAAACAACTTATTAAACCCAAGTAAACAGATTAAATCTGTTTATGTATTATTTTTGGATAATTGTCGAGAAGAATCAAGTTATATGACAGTTCAAAAGTTTAAACTAAAAGCTAAAAAATGTAACTTTTCTGAAGAAGAAATGGAAGAAATGTTAGAAATATATTCTAAAGAAGGAATTATTTCTTATTTCAAAGATATAAATTTATCTGAAAGTGAAAATTTTATATTTTTTGCACCTTCTTTTTTAGCTCAAGCTTTGGGAAGTTTTATTCGTGATGAAAGTTTTCATCAACTTGCTTTTAGAACAAATAAAAAAGTATTTTCAAATTATAGAAAATATATTGATACTGGAATAATAAGAAAAGATTTATTTGAAGTTTTATTAAAACAATATACAAAAAAAGAAAGAGAATATGTTTTAAGTTTAGCTTTACATAGTTTAATTTTATTTGCAGATCCAAGAGAAAAAAATAGTTTTATTGTTCCTGAATTACTTCCTGAAGGAAAAGATAAAAAGTTGAAAGCATTGAAAGGAAACAAGAAAGTAATAAACTTTGTTTCTCCCATCACCACAGCTACATATGTTAAAATTATCTCTTTGTTTCTTGAAGATAATAATATAGTTGAATCACATATATTCAAATATTTTGCAAGGTTTATTTTTTCAGTAGAGAATATTTTGGATATTTATTTTGTGGAAGAAAATAAAATAGTATTGAATTATATTGGATATGAAATAAATAGTTTATTATGGACTAAAATTCAAAATATAGTTGAAGAAGAAAATACTTTTGAACAAGAAATTGAAGAGAAGTATAGTTATTATTTCTGAGCTGGTTATTTAGAAAGTATGGTTAAGAGAACAAAAAAACTGAATTATTTTCCTTAATCCCTCTGTATCAAATAGTAAAAGATAAAGTTAAACTTATGGTTTATATGATTTACCTTTTTAAGCTAAAGAGTTAAGTATAATTCCCAATTGCAACTCTTTCTTTTCTCTTTATTCTTGGTATGAAATTTAACTTCTTGATCCCATAAGTTGAAAAGTTCAAAATTAACAAAAAATAATTATACAATACTAAAAGAAAAAAACCACCCAGATTTAGATTCCGATCTTAGTCCATCTTCTGAAGAAAATTAAAACTCTGAAGTTATCTAAGAAAACAAATTTGTCTTTATTGATTTTCATTCTAATGAATCCGTCTGTGTTCAAACTAGATTTTACTTGATGCAGAAAACTAGTATACAAAAAATTCCTGTAAAAGATTCTCATCCAAAAAGTATTGCAAGCATTAAAATCACACATTTGAATATCTTCCACAAGAAACTATATCTTATGTTTTAAAATACTTTAGCAACACAGACTTCAAGAATTAAGGAGCATCTCACTTTTGGCTTTTATTCTTAAAATTACAGTAACTTTATTGAGGACAATAGAAAAACACTTCATATTGGTCAAGAGAAGAGTAAGAGAGTTTTTGTATTGTAAATTAGACAATTTTCTGAAGTGAAGAATTTTTATTCCACTCTTCATAAGAATCATGAAAATGAATAGTCTTTTGTAAATCAAGCATAACTCTTCAATAAATTGTTACAAGAATAGTTAAAGAGAAAACATAAACAATAAAATACAGTGTACAGCTAAATAATATGCAAAGCTTTTTTTGCCTTACTATAGCACTCAAAAACCCTTTCATTTTCTTTATGACCTGAAATGACTATAAAGCTATATAATTTTCTTCTATTCTCTCAATTTTTTTTTCACTCAATCATCTCGCCCAAATCTTGATCCAAGATTCCTTTGATTTAGTTCTATAATATCAATTATCTTAGTTTAATCATTACAACCTTCCTCGGAAAGTCAGTTTTACTCAGTTATTCTCTAGATCTCTAACCTTTCATACAAACTAAACTTCTTGTGAATTTCATCCAAGCAACCCTTTTTAGGCTTTTGAAATAGTCTTCATATTATCTACTATAATTTTCCTAGTAAGAGCTGTATCCTAATCTTTGTATATTACTACAATCTTGTCGTTGACATCCTCATTTTTAGCACCTATAATGATTTGAAAGATTGGTGATCAGAGTAATTATTTTCTAGTGTTTGTTTATTATATATTGTTGATGACAAGAGAATAGAGTTATATATAGTTTTGGTATAAATAGGTATATTTGCGCAACTCTGGAGAAACAAATAATTATTAAGAGAAATACTTGGAAAAGTTTAGCAAAGAATAACAGGTTAAGAGACTTCACAAGTAAGAAAACAGATAACAGTAGGAAGAAAATATAAATAATAAAAAAATGACAAAAGACGACAATATAAAACCCCTGAAGAAGAAATAAGTATACAGTATTTGAGCTAACAGTTTCAAATCCACCCTCGCAGAAAAGATATGGGCACCAAATTTAAATATCTTATTCTCTAAGGATTGAAGCTTTACAGAAAAAGACAAACCCCACCTGTATTTCAAAACAACAAACGAACAATCAGGAGATTCTTGCAATTATTATAGATCGAGTTTCTGTTGTGATGGTAGAGAGAATTTTAGATGGAGCGAATGCAATGACGATCCTGGTCTTGTTAAAAGTAATGTATAAGGTAGAGAACAAGTGCAAACTCTATAAACCCATGTATCTTCTTCCTCATCCCAAGGGAGCTACTTCAGTTTAGAAACGTGAATTTTAGGAGACAACACTTCATAAATTTACAATATTAGATCAAAAGATCAGTAATCATGGTAACATAGATGGTTTGCCGAGGTTAGCAAGTTCAAAAGGTAGATATGTTCAAAGTGCTGTTGAACCTGAATAGTTCCTTATTTTATGTTCACAAAACTCTCAAATTCACCTATTCAGAGAGCGAAAACTGGACAATAGTATATCTAGCCAAAAGATTCCACGGTGCAAAGTATAGTGGTTCCCGGAGAAACTATTACAGAGGTAATAGCCGAGAGCATAGAAAATAGTTTTTTAAAGGTATATACTTTAAAAGATTGCAACAATAAAGATAGCCAAGTTGCGTTAACTATGGGAAGTACGTTCATGTGAGAGCAAACCATGTAGTTCTACGGTGTATCAAATGCCATAGATTTGGACACAGTGACGCAGATTACAAAACAGACGAAGATATCAAAGCTAACTTAATGCACATACAGGTAAATGAGAATCAGCAAAAAGAACCAATTTATAAAGAAAAGAATAACAATTTTTGTATGTTTTGCTTTTCAATTTTCCTCAAACCAGAAATTATAGAGGAAACGCATAAGCATGTACGCAAAAGTTACCGGCATACTCAAGTAAAAAAACAAGTGTGTAGATGATAAACTCAGTCAATTTAAAAGAAATATATAAGAAGAAAGAAAAAATTGTAAAAATATAAAAACCAAAAAAAATAAGAGTGATTTAGATATCAATAAATTTAGTTTCAAGATTGCAGACGGGCTCAAAGTGATGAGCATTCTAGCGAACAAGACTCAAGTAAAAAGGAAATATAAAAAATTATTGCAACAAGCAGTGCCATCTTTTTCCTATGAGGAAAACAGTCAAGTGGAACAAAAACAATTTTTATCGACACTGGAGCAAACACATATCAAACTATAAATCATATGGTTCAATAAATCCGCAGCGTGGGAACTATAATACAAAATATGGTCATTTTAATTAATGTAGAGGAGCATATCCCGAATATTAGCAAACAAATATATAGAAATCGATAGTGAAATACTCTATACATTCAACAACATATTTATGCTACTTCCACCAAAACCATTGGCACTCATAGTAATTAAAAAATAGCCAAGTAACGTTGTCGTAAGCATCTAAAAGCACAAGCTGCAAAGCCAAATTATACAGAATAAAATGTGTTCAGCTCAACAAAGACCCATTGCAACATATAAAAATACAGGTGTGACCGATATCTATTATCAAAATCCTTCATGGATAATATCATTGGCACTCCTTATTTCCACACCCAAACCAGGGTTTACTGAAATGTATGCGACTACACTAGAAAAGTGTAGAATATGATATGATGGATTATAAGGTTGTGAGTAATACTCGAAAGCAAGTGCTCAAAAGAAAAAAATCTGTGAAAACTGAACAAAAATAGAAGAAATGCAATTACCAACCAGATATTATAATACGCTTCAAATGGATACACTTGGTGAGAGTTGAGAAAAATGCTTTCTGTGGTACATTGGCAACTATTAGAAATTTAAGCCATCCTAAAACTATAACTATAGAAGCAGAATTATCCAGTCAGCTGGCCAGGATATTAAACAAATTAAGAATTTCTCCCAGCACAGCGTTTATAAGCTATATATGGATCATCAAACATAGTTCAAAGATACAACGATGATTGAGTACCTAGAAAAGAATGCAACAAAAAATTTTATTCACCGGTCAGTACCACATATTCCAACAGGATTATGGAAAAGACGGATCAAATGGTTATTACAAGAATAATAGTTTTGATGATACAAGCGAAACTCTCTAATATGCTTTGCGCGCAAGCTGTACTGCATGCAGTCAGAACATTTAATATTGTTTCAATTACAGATCAAGTTCAAACTCCATGAATATTGGTATACGATATGAAACCAGATTTAAAACCACAATTCATTTATGGTCAGAACTAATACTGCTATAATGAAAACAAGTGGCATAGTATTACCCAGGGCAAAGGAAGTAAGAAATCCGTGACATTCTTGGATAACCGAGGAAAATTTAATAGCGGGTAGGAACTCTAGTGATATAGTAATTGTCATAAACTTCGTAATCATATTTAGGTCTAGAAGTTTCAAAGTAACAATTGAAAATGAGATTCTTAGACAGCAAAAAACGAGATTGAATTTATACCCAAAGTTTCAACAAGAGAACATGACAAAGAAAACAAAAAATAAAACAACTATGGCGGATTTACTCGAAGTTAAAGATGGAGATCCATAAACTGCTTTCAAAAGCACCTGAAAATTAAAATAGTCATGAAGCAGTGTAGCATTGGATACATAAAGCCTCAAGAAAATCTAAAACACCAACATGGTTTGTGTTGAGCCCAGTTTTATAAAATATTGTTAAGAGTTATAGAGCTAGAATAAATGCCTTTAGAAGGTACTTTCGGTGCAACTACAGTAAAAAAATAGGAAACCCACACTCATATCATGATATCGGATACTGCAACGACCGCAGTGAGTGGGAATAAATATATATACGAAGGAATACAACAAGTTCTTGAACATATCCAAAAGAGAAAAATAGCACTAAAATATGCTACCATAGAACTCTAGGTCTACAAGTTGGTTGAATCCTGTTCATCAAGGAAGACATTATCCTAAAATATAAGATAGTGAAATCCCATTTCGTTGCAAAAGGAAAAAATTGTTATCAATGGGTCCATATCACCGGGATTTGGGTAAGAAAAAAATACTTCTTCTTTTTCCACGCGGTCAACTTCCAATTTAACTTGTTTCTGTTGAATATAAACTATCTTTTTCTTAACAACAAGTTATCTTCTACGAAACATTATCGACAAAATAAGAGATACTATGCATCTAGACCTTCCTTCGTATGAAAAAATAGCCGTGAAATTTATGGATTGAGAAAACTGTATAAGGCATTATACAACGACTTGGAAGATATATTCAAAAAGGAAACTTTGGTTGATATTTAGTCGAAAGGACACTTTATATACTTCCAATGGGAGGCCAATAGCTTGTTTCTGTCTTGGTCTATATTCACAATATTAAATTTCTTCAAAGTGGCATCTTTAGGTAAAAAAAGTTAGGGATAATTTGCGAGGTTTACAATATCAAAGTAGCAAAAGATTGTAGTAGGTACTTGGGATAAGAGATTAAAAACCCAAAAATATCAATATATCTGGGAAGGCAGAAGTGCATCGAAGAATTAAACGATACATTTTCAATGGAAAACAACAGAGTCCTTGGGGCTCCACATATAACAAATCATTGCTTTGAGAGGTCAGGGTTTCCAAAGAAAACAAATCTGTTTCCACACACTGTCGGGTGTTTATTACATATCTCGAAAAGTTTCAAACCAGATATAGGTTATATCATAAGAGGACTAGGTGTTTTAGGCACTGAACTAAATAAAAACACATCTATGCAGCGAACAAGTTTTAGCATAGTCAATCAGCTCAAAATATAGAATACTAGAGACAAAAAATCTGACGGAGGGAAATAAATCTCTCTTCCAAAGAGATTCGAGTTGGAAACTCTGATTTGGGATAATAGTTATATCGAAATACCCATTATTCTGTTGAATTAGTTCCCAGTTGCACAGAAAACTGAAAAAACAGACAATATCTGATAGAAAATTAGAGGAGGAAACAGTTGGTCTAGCGAGAAGTATGAACACAGCTTTGTGCTTAGAGCATCTTACTACATTTATGAAGTTCGTGAAAAGAAACTTCATGATTTAGTGGGATAATGTTTGTAAGATTAAGTTGATGGTTTGGAAAATATGTTGTTTAGAGCCAGGAATATGTCAATGAAGTATTTTTTGCAAGAAAATTCCTTAAGATGACAAAATGAAAGTTGGCATATATCAATAAACCTTTGAATTCGATAAATATTTTTGGAAAACTGGTGGCACCGAAATTGTTCAAGTCTATTTTAGAAATAACTAGAGTGGAAAATAATTAGAATATATCAACACCTAGCCTTAAGTATGTTGACGTAAATAAAAAATAACCATATATTGGTTCTATATAAATTGGCCATTCGCACAAGTGTGAAACTCCCGACAATTATTAAAAAAGTCACCTGGAAAAGCTAAGCATAGATTATCAAATTGAATTCCAGTTACACCAGTAAATTCAGAATAAATTAATTTCGAAGGTATCATTAACCGAAACCTTTGCATATTTTTAATTTAATATACGGACAATATTCCAAGCGCTAGTGATCCATAATTTGCTTTCTCACTTCTAATTCCCTGTAAGGAAGAAATTATATCATCTAGTTCCAGAAAATATGAAAATGCTACTTTACTCTCGCTGCCGTGAGAGTCCAAACATCTGAATGAAGATAAATTTTAGCTTTAAGTTAAGTAGGTACTAATATTTCTTTTATATATGCAATCGCAGCTGTTATAGTTGATTGTGTCTTAGCCATATTGCCCAAAAAAGTACCTTGCGCTGAATGCAATCATATTAATCTCTACTATAAAAGTTATCATGTATTTTCTTTACCACTGATTGAAACGGAGATAAAGGTTGATATTACCTCGTTTGAATTTAAAGCATCGAAAAACAAAAGAAAAATTTAGTTTAAAAAATTTGTGAAGGCAAGAAACTAGTTTATTCGGCAGTACAAAAATATTTGATACACTCTTTACAGAGGCTGGTTTGCAACTTAGGTATGCTAGGGGTAGTAATCGGATATGAAAAATACTCTTCAATAAATATTTGTGCTTTGACTTCTATAAATATCAAAATACAGGAAAAACACTGGAAAGTACTTGAACTAGTCCACAAAAGTCTAGACTGTATGTAAGGGTTTCGATAACTAGACAAAGTACCTGCTCATAAACCAGATCAAATTCATCCGCATCACTCCCTTTTTATAATCTTCGGCTTTTTTGTGAGTTCTCTTAATTTATTATTCTATCCTAAAAATTTAAAGAAGATAAAAGCAACATCTTTTTAGGATAATTACGGAAGGGTTATTCTGTTTCCTCCAATTTAGACATTAAAAAAACATTTTTACCCGAAATCTTAACGTCTTGGTTACTCATCATGAAAAACCAACTATTTCTCTTCTTATAAGGAAATCTTTTTATATTCCTTTATTCTATGTTCTTTTACAATCCTTTAATTTTCTTCCAAAATATTGTCAATCTTTATGACTTTCAAGCCCCCAAAATAGAAATCAGTAAGACACATGTAAATAGGGTGTCTTAAGGGTAGAACCGCAACTTGCCGTAACAAATATCCTTCGCAAAATCTGTGCCCCGGTAACACCAAAACAGAAGTTTTGCTGTATCACCTTCTACATAAAGTCTTGATATGCCAATTCTACGGTTGGTCTTCTGAATAAAATACCCGACTTACATCGGTCTAGTTTCTTGAGAAAATCTTTTCTTTATCAATTCTCAAGACAAGAAAAATCTCTATATACAATGAATTAGAATCAGATTTAGCATGAAAGTAATAGAATAGTTGAACCCTTTCTGTTTCTCTATTCTTTTCATTTAGTTTTTATTTGTCTTCAATTAAACGAATTAAATGAAAACTTTACTAAAATAAAAAAGAATGCAAAGATATGATCGAGAATAAACTTAAACGTACTTTAAGCCTTGCTTCACGGAGTATATAGTACATCATTCAAAAGGAAATTTTATTTGCTACACTATTATAAGAATAAATATTGGTTCTTATTAACTGAAACTTTGATTGTGTGTACCTTAAGAAAGAAGTCTTGAGAGAGAATAATCCATGTCAATATCTGCCTCAGCAAAATTGATTTTTGTTGAAAAATAATTCGTGTTGCTGAATCAAATAAAACCAAAAACCTTTAAAATTTTATTTTTTTATATTTAATAGTTTTTCTCTTATTTTTCGTAGATATAGACTATGGCGGTTTCTTACTATTATAATTGATAAAAATTGGTAACTTTAAACTAATATTCTTATTTCTCCTTTTTCTAGCTCAATTGCTGCTTAAACCCTTGTTTTAATAAATGAAGTTTATACCGGGAAGTATATTTAAGAGTTATCTATTAAATTTCTTACATGTTCACATCATAAGTGCCTTTCCATTCCCTTGTTTTCTGTTTAATCTGTACTATTGGGAGTTCATAAATAATTGCAAAGCTTCATTATCTGCCACTTTCTTGAACTATAAAAACAAATTACGGTTCTAGAAAAAAAATCTCACATATCTTTTTATCTATATAAGATGGTATAGAATTTCAAATAGTATATGTAGAACACCAAATACCACCAAAATACTGTTCATCCACTTCATATCAAGTAGAAAACAATGAAAAAAGTTATACCACCTCAGTAAACTCTCATGATTTGCTCTTTTATTTAAATCTTAGCTTACACTAAACAATAGCGTTTTATATTTTTTGTTTTTGCGGGGTGCTCAAAACTTTATCAAAGATTTAAAAAAAATGCAGTGTTATGACCATATAATCAGCAATACCTTTTCAACTCTTCTACATAACTGAAAACATATTGCAAACTGAATCCAGCACGTACATTAAAATTTAGTGGATTAAAACAATATAGAGTATAATAAAATCACGATTACTGAAAATAACGCTTATAGTATTTGTTACTTTTTGTCATGAAATCTTCCTTACATGCAACATTATTAAACAAAATGTTTTCACATTGAAAAAACCTTTCCGACCATGTATTTTTTCAAGGTATTTGATAAATTTGAGTAAATTAAATTCTAAGAAAGGTTAATTTAAGGGACCTTTCCATTAAGTTTACAGATCTAAAAAAAACAATTTTTAAACGCAACAACATGAAGAACATATCTATTGATGATTGATTCTTCTCATACTCTAAGAATTCACTGTTTTTCGCTTCTAAAATTATTTAAAAGGATTTTATTTCTCTATTCAACTGTGAATAAGCTAAAGTTTACTCAGAAAAGTCAAGTCTTGAGAATCTACACATCTGGAAATACAAAATCACTCACTTTTGCTATAATCTCTTAATTTTTTATTAGGTAGCCCCAAAGAGCTTAAAAACACGACCTCTACCCATCAATTCTACATGTTAGAATATTTACAATATTTTTGTTTAGAAATGTCAATTTTGAGCTAAAACGCCGTTTTTATCAACTTCAATCTGTATAATACCCCAAGAAACACCCGTCTAGAGCCCAAGCAGTCCTTACCAGCCGACAGAACGGGTAGATTAAGATCTATAAATAAATTTTTTTGAGAATTGGAGTATTCTGTATAAACTTCCTAACAATGTATCCTATTTCCAAGATCTCAGGAACTGTAAAAAGGATACTCCTAAGTACCAAATTTCCTGAATGAGCGATGCGAAATAACAAGAAAATATGATTAATTATTTTTACCCAAAGAAATAGGCGACTTAGAATTTTTTACCATTTATTCGAAGAAATTCAATAACTTCAATATTTATATTAACAATTGCCGTTCAGTTAAATGTAATTTGATTTCAAAATCAACTATAAAATAAACAAAAACGAACTTCAATTTGGTCAAATACATAAAGGGTTCACTGATAGTTTATTTAAAACTGTTTTTCAGTAATTTAAAATACAAAAAGATAAACCTTGAAGGTTTTATTTCTTATTAATATGTTAATTTACACCATTATAGTTTGAACTCTTATATGAGAATACATGGTTTGTTACCTTTTTACTTGATAAAGTACTCAATACCTATATTATTTTTAATAATAATATTTTACTATAAATTTTTAAAGAGTAAATATATATATGTGTGTTGGTTTTATTTAAGAGTCATATTAGAGCCATTGGTCAGGTGTATTTAAGTCAAAAAATGTGAAATTTTTATTATTACAGGTTAAATAAATTAAAGCTTGGTTCATCAGATGATACTAATATCATTTTAAGGAGAATAATTTTTAATTTAAACAATTTGATTAGTATTGTTTAAGTCCTATCAAATTCCATGCTATATTTTATTTGAATATATATAAATTGATATGATTATTTGTTTTATTTGAAAAGGTTAAGCGTGTTGTACTTTGGTCAGAAAACATAGTTCATATCATTAAAAAAGGAAAAGAATGCTCTTAACGGTAAAACTTATTTTATTTTGTTCAACTCAAATTCTAACTTATTTAAAAATTCTCTTAACTTTTGATGGTGTTATATTTTTATTAATCACTCGTATTGGAATGGTTAACTAAACGGAAACAACCTGTAATTAGGATTAGTGTCAGTGCTAGTTATCTGTAGAGGAGATTTTATCTAAATATTTAGGGCTTATAAAAATAGAATAAATTTGGATTGAACCTATGATATGAATAGAAATGTAAAGAATAAACTATGACGAAAAAAACAATAGCCTGAGAGCTAGAAGAGTTACTAAAATGTGAAAGTGCTAACTAAGTTGGACATTAGTGCTGTTGTTGATAGTAGACAAAAACTACGTGATGATCTTGTGACCTCATTTTATAGGAAACGTCGCAAGAAGAAACTTGAAAATACGTCAGAAGAGAGGATTAAATCGTTTGAAGGAAAGCTTATTTGATATAAAAGTTGCAAAGGTATTTTTACTGATAGAAATTAAGCAAAATAAAGTTTCTTGGTTTAAATTTGAGAATATGTGAAGTTATATCGGCCAACGCTACCATCAAGTAGTCCGAAGATTTATTAATTCACATTATTCAACTCCATTATGGAAAATGCAAAATGTTTATTGAAACCATGTATAGAATATGGATTCTTAAATGTGGACGTTATGTTTCAAAGGTAAAGAATTTGAAAACTTGGTTTCCGTTTCACAAATTGGATTATTCTTGCCAATAATAGAATTTCTCCAGAGATTTCTTTTCTATTTAAGTACTACGTGATATATATATATTTCCAACTAAATCTTTTCTAAGCAAAGATATCGCGTTGGTATCTGTTCTAAATTCAACAATTCGGTAAGCTCTTCAGTTTACACTGTTTCACACATATATGGTTTTCATGAACTAAAATAGGAGTCAAAGAAAAGAAAACGCCTTTCTTTTCCTATTGCAAAAGTTTCTCACTGTTTTGAATTATCTAGAAGGTTTTTACAAGGATTGTTATTTTCCTCTTCAAATTTCTTTTCTTGGAAAATTCTAAAACAAGAAACATGAGAACTTTCAGCTCAAATATGAATTCTTAGAGTCCCTAAGCGAATCTAGTCAAAATCCTGGGCGTGTTTGTCGCCCATTTCTCGTTTCTCAGGACTTCTCTAAAAAATCTATTTATGGATTCTCAATTAGCACTCCTATAAGCCAAATAAAATCCTTGCGGTGATATACCACTGGGTTGGATCTACTTTATTTTGATAATTTATCAACAGGGAAATTGCATAAGTTTTTCCTATTGATTGATTCTGATAATACTCCTATTATTCTGAGTCATAGTTTATACTGAATTATTCATCAATTCAAGACTGTGCAATAAGCCCGTGGGGGGAACAATCAAAAATAATTTATTTTTTTTTGCATCTTGAACAATGCTTGAAAAAATTCGCCACATCACCAAACCACGTCCCATTACCGGATATTTACCCTGACATGTGGTCATTTTCTAAAGATTTTCCTGAGGTTCAGAAACTATGAAAGAATTTTTTAGCAATTTAAAATAGCGTCGCATACCCCATCTTCTATTTTGATAGTTCATTTATAATCAGAATATATTTAGAATCATGTGATAAAACTAAAATCCCAAATATTTTCTTGATAATCATAATCAAAATGATTATCGAATAATTATTGATAATTTCTGTCAAATCCATCCCATAAGTATATATCTAGCAATCAAATTCATCTAAGTATAAATTTAACCTTCATGGCTATTAAATATTTCGGACAGGCAAGATTTGCTTTCAAGAAAAAGGAATAACCCTTAATAATGTAGTATGTAGCAGATACATTCACAGTAAAGAAAATAATTTTTTCTGTTTGTGAATAGGAGAAACTAAAAGCTCAGATTAAACTCAAAACTTTTTAATCTCTTAAAGGTTGCATTATTTCTGCTTAGTCAATTAATGTGCTGTTCTCATCAAAGCCAATAATACAGGAGCATATCTTACCCCTTTCCTTTATTAACAATGATGACAGAGTAACTACAATTATAGAAAGAGTAAGAAATGTAAATAATGTCACCTTCTGCAATGTTCCTGTATCATTTGTGTCATCTAACACAATGGTTCTAAGACTTGGTTGCTCTATAGCAGTCTCTCCCGCAAACGTGTGATTAAGATTTTGTGCTACTGGAGTTGTACCTGGAAAGAAAGATCCCAATGTAAAAACACTAAACCGACTTTTTTTCTCAGCATCGTGACGCTTCCCTTTGCTTCCAATGTATAATTCGGTCAAATCTGCGTCTGGTCTCATTTTTCTTGTTTAGTTTCTGTTTACTTGTTTGTCTATAATTAACTTTTTTCTGCAACGTCCCAGAAAGCCTCCTTCCAGAAAGAGAAGAAGTGGATGTCTTAAGTAAACAGAACTAGGAACAGATTCAAGAAGGATTTCTCTTTATTATGTATTCTTTTGTATCTGTTCCATTATTTAAATATGCCAATTCCGGGCCTTGCTACTATGGCTGAAACGTCCACCCGAGCTGTCCAGTTTCGTTGTCCATTTCGTACACTTGTACCTACACATTATTTAGAACATGAAGCCGTTTAATAACGTAAACGAATGCTTCAAATAATAGATAAGGAAACTCTGCAACGTAGTTTTAGAAAGGAAAGAGAAATTAAAAGAGTTATGTTGAAAGAAAGAGAAAGTTTTCAGCCACTTTCTAATGAAAAATCAAGAATTTTGCAAGAGCATGATAAAGAGATGGAGAAACAGAGAAAGCTAGTAAAACAAAATGTTTGGAAAGACGAGGAAAAGAAACAAAAACAATTGGTAAAATTTTTGAAACAGTTTGATTCTACTGGAGAAAATGTTAGAGAAGAAATGGAATCCAGCTTTAAATTAGTTAGGGAAGAAAGAAGGGAAAAGAAGGAACGAATTTACAAGCACTACAAAGGTCTGCTTTATGGAGTAAAGGATCAACAAGGAAGTGATTCTGCAAGAAGTATGATTAAAAGATACACAACTTTTTCAAGAAGCAAAACAAGAAAAATGTTTCCACAAAAGTTTTGGTCAAAGCTTCAAGCAAGAGATTCTACTCATTGTCACTTTACTAAACCAAATAGAAAAGAAGCTAGTAAGAATAAGAAAATACTCTCTACAGTTTATATGGATGATTATACTCAACTTAAACCTGAAAAATATCGATCAGGAAAAAGAACAGATTTTAGTTTCCTTCTTAAAAAAAGATATTAATATACTCTTAACATATATCAATGGATACAGATATACCACATCTTCTTATCTAATCTCTTGGATCAGTAACTCCTAGTTCAGTAATTGAAAATGTTGCTTCAGATTCTGGCAAAGTTGGAGAATCAATAATTTTACAAATTCTATTCTCTCCTCTTCCTTTACGTAACTTCAACCTTGTCGTAGAAGCATGAGCCAAAATATTGCCTCCAATAGGTTTTAGACCTCCATCTCTAGAAAACATTGACATGGCGTCAGGAGATGCCGTTACTTGATTTGTAATCACAACAACAACTCCATACTGATTTGCCATATTCTGCAATGCTCTCAAAAACTGAGCCAAACGTTGCTGTCTTTCTGCAAGTTCACCTCTTCCAACATAATCTGTTCTGAACAGTGCGGTACAAGAATCCACGATTATAAGTCCAAATTGCTGTGACGCCATTAAACCAGCCGCTTGAGCAAGCAACTCCATTTGATGATCACTATTCTTTGCTCTCGCAACTGCAATGTTTTCTAGAACATTTATTGCTGGAAGATAAGAAACAAAAGAAATTTACGATCAACGCCAAATCTTGGAGCTATTCTTTCTATGTTTTCTGGTCTGAAACACCCCTCAGTATCAATGTATATCACTTTTCCTTGTGCACCTCCTCTATGCCTCGGAAGTTGAGCAGTTACACAAATTGTGTGACAAATTTGTGTTTTTCCAGTTCTATATTCTCCAAAAAGTTCTGTTATAGCTCCAGCTTCAAATCCACCGCCACCAAGCAGTTGGTCAAGTTCTTCGGATCCAGTTGTTATCTTTATCAACTGTTTTCTTAAGACCAAAGCATTCGCAGCCTGTTAAGTAATAAAATATACAGAGAATCTACTGAATCGAAACCCATTGGACAAATTCCTTTTGTAATATGAAGAAGTTTCATTGCTTTCTGTTCACTTATTCCTTTAACTTCTAATAATTTCTTCTTTGGAGTATCGGCTATCTAGAAAATTTCAACCAAAGTAACCATATACTGCTTCTATAGTATGATATCCTTCTTCTTTTAGTCTATAAGCGCGTTAAAAGCAAGTTATATTTACTTGGTAATGTCACCTTGAGTTATTCCATGTTCTAGAAGAGCTTCTATCGACGAAGGCTGGCGAAGGAGAGTTGCCTAGAAATCACAACCAAAATCAAATGAAAATCTTTAAAAAGTCAGGGACGTATGGATTTTAGATACAAAAACATTATATACCAGGTTCATTTCGCTTTCTTTTGGTGTTTCTACAACTGTAGATGCCATTTTGTTTTTCTTTTATTTTCACTGTAATTTAATTTAACAATTTATGACATCATTAAAAATATATTTTGGGCAATTGAAGAAAAAGGCCTTATGGCCATTTAAGTTTTTTGGGCAATTAAAAAAAATTGAAAGAAAAAAAGCAGTTGATCAACAAGTCGCATTCTATCATCCAATGCCGTATCAAACACGAACTAGAGGAGATTATAGGGGAAGACCTAGACCGTAAAGAATTTCTTAATGCGATTACCATCATTTTTACACGATTTGATATCAGGAGAGGCTTATGGTTAAGATAATTGTATAGCAATAGTGGAGGTATAAGAAGAAGAAATAACTTTTCAATGCCTGTTCAAGTACAAGTTGATTTAAGAAACTAACTTTTTAAAGGGAAATCGAAATGTGAGAGGTCGACGAGGTGGAAGGGGAGGGACTAGAGGAAGAGGGTTTATTCGAAATGCATCTCGCGGAAGAGGTCGTGGATTTAGAGGAGGAAGAAGAAGAGGTGGAAAAAAAAATACTAAGAGTGAAGAAGAGTTAGATGCTCAGTTTGAAAATTACTGGAAACAAGGAGGCGATGAGAAGCAGTTGGAGAGAGTGCAGAAGTTGAATGAGGAAGCAAAGCAGCAGAGAAAGCAAGAAGAGGAGAAGAAGGCTGATGAAGCGTTTAATAAGTATAGGACAGCAGGTGCTTCAGAAGAGAAGACGGAAGAGTAAGTATTTACCTATATTTTTTTTTATTCTTTAGCACCAGTAATCGAGGTCAGTTTAACCCAATTACATTGATGAAAATCAAGTAAACAATGTTTAAGACAAATTTCGCTCAAGTCCTTTTTTAACATCACTGCTTAAATTTTAATTTTCTTCGTAAGTTTTTTCTTTAGTTAAAAAAAAGTGGTGAATTGTTAGAATAGATAATAATATGTACTTTGTGAACACACATATATATATATATACCAGGTTTGTATCAATATATTGTTACGTTAAGTAATATACCTACTTAAAACTGATGACGTGGCACGGTGTAATAAGGTAAACAAGAAAAAATATGTTTTATTGATATTACACTTATGTTTTCTAAGTTAAATTTATTTATTAAAGAAGTAATATAACTAATACCAAACTAAATGATAAAGTTTTCACCTAAGTTGATAAAAAGTTTTAAGAGAAGTCAAGTTTAAGTTTCTCAGCACTTCTTCTGCAAACAATAATTTTGTACATGAACTTTCAAAGGGAACAGAAACTTATGAGGATTATGAAGTAGTAATTGGGTTGAGTTTATTAACAATTTAGATTATTTAACTTTAAAAATGAAAAAATCATAAGTTGAGCTCTTCTAGGGCGGTGTTGTTGCATATAGTTAGAAAGAATTCATACATTCTTCCCTTCTACTCAAGTCTTTCACCAGTGGTTGAGTTATTACATGAGTTTTAGATATGCAAAGACAATAACATCGAAATTACTGAACAAGGATTTATTTCTTCCACATTGTTTCTGAATTAAGTCATAAGACCGCATCATGAACAGTTAACTATTTTCTATACGGTTTTTGTATCAGTTCTACAGGAACAAAGGAGTTCTTACTCTCAAAAGTGTATGGGAGATTTAAGGTGGACACTAGTTTTTCAACAGGGTTAAGAAGAAATAAAAATCTAATATACTTACTGCTTCAAGATCTCCTATCCTTATATCTTGCAAAGTTTGGCTCAAGTATAGCTTAATTTTGAAAAGAAGACAAAACTCCATTTCTCGAATAACTGGTCTGAGGACCTTATGGAACTAAGAATGTGCCAGGTCAACGGAGATTTGCGAAAGAAGAAGGGGGATAGTGTCGGTTGGAAATTGGGTGTGGAGGCTGCAGAGAAAACTCAGAGCCACGAAATAAACAGAAATAAGATAGAGAACAACCGGGTGGTCGGAAAGAAGAACAAAAGAAGAAAATGAATTGTACAAAAGTTAAAAGTCCCAGAAATGATAGTGGAGTGACAGAAGCGTCGGATAAAAGAAAAAACAAGTGGTTGTAGAAGTTGTTGGTATTATTAAATCAAAATTAATCGAAGCAGAGAGCAGCAGAGTGAAAGAAAATTCACTTGATTTTAAAGTCGACTAAATAAGTAGCAACGAATAGTAGAACAGAACAATGTTTAAAGATATTTGATCATACCATGCGCATTCTATCAAAGTAGGTTAAAGAAAGTCAAAGTTCTTAGCGCAAGGGCTATTATTGCTCCTACCTTGGTCTATTTAAACTGTCTAAGGTATGAATACAAAGAGTAAACAGAGTTAAAGCTTGTTTCACTGCTTGGTCCAGCAGTCATGAGATTGATCTGAGTGCCTTCTTGACTTAATAGAATCCAAAACATTCTGCTGGTGTTTACAAAAACCATAAACCCTAAGTTTAATTTAATAGATATCTGCATTATCTCTGAGGAACTACCCGTTTTTTTGCATACCGTTTTCTTGCAATATCATGTCATCAAGGTTATTTCAATCTCGTTGGAAAAGGATTATACCAATTGTACGCTTCAACCCTTTCAAAAAAGCAGGTACCGTTGCTGCGGTTTTGTGTCTTTTCAGATCCAATTAAGCTCTACAATTCCCCATTTCTCCTGAAGTTCAAGGACTGTTATACGATTAAATCCACTTAGATGCAATAATAATGTCTTCTATCTACATTGTTATTTATGAAAAATTCAGGGCTTGAAAATTTTAAGTTGGTACTCAGATCGTACTAGCATGCTATATTGCTACGTCAAAAAACTGTTGTTGGATTTGATGTAGACAGCTTCTCCGTGGAAATTTAATTTCTGATTTTTTTGTTACATACATTTGTTATGAGACATACAGGTAGTACTAATTACGAAGTTCTTAATGGTAATAAGTACATATTTACATTAATTGGCTCCTAAAATTGTATTTACTGTTAGAATCTATTTTTTTTGCTTCTCAAATTGAGCTTTTAACTTATGCTTAGCAAATGTCTTGACAATGGGGTTTATAAATTCTTTTCACTGCTTCAGTTTTTTCAATGCTACTTTGGGTTGAATTTTATTTTAACTCAAACAACTTGTCTGGTTGACTTTACTAAGTACTCTTTCAGGTTTTCAAAATCTCACTATAAATAGAGCAATCCCAATCTGGGTATTATAGGCTAATTGTTCTTTAGTAGTATATAGTAGCTAACTCGTGTTTAAAAAAAAATCTATGGAAAGTTCAGAGCTATATTTCACGGAAATATTGTCTTTTCTCCAAGATGCTAGCACAGAGGGGTTAATTTTATCTCTCTTACAACCAAATGAGATGATGCTTCAAATTATTGCGGTTATCAATTCAAATTCCTTCCACTTAATTGCGTGATGCCCTTTTTTTCCTTATCCGAGTATTTCCAGATCCAAGTTCCATGTTTGCACGTGGAATACTTCGAGTAACTACAGAGTTTTATCTACTGGTAAATGGAGCAAGTTAAATACTTTTCTTTTGTTGTGGTACAAGGTTTGTCTATCTGTACCCGCTGGCCATACATTGTTGTCTGGTGATAAGGTGTAAGATCCTTAACTGTTCAAGTATAATTTTTTAAATAGTAAGTATCTCTTTTTTTTAACCAAACGATTATTATGGGTTACAATGTATTATGGTCTGTACAATTCCCAGAAATGGAACGAAGCTAGAATTTAAAACTATGGTGGTAAATAGTGAAAGAAAAACTCAGACGGATAAATCCTCAATAAAGAATCGATTTAAAATTTCCCATGGAAATATTGCTGTAGGGGTTGTTTTTTGCTTGATCCCCCCTTGGCTTTCCTAAGACTCAAGGCGAAGAGTAACAAAAAATTAACTCTCTCGGTTAAGTGTTTTCTGGTAATTTACTAGCTCCGCTCATTATTCAATGTTTGTGTCACATCCCACACCTACCTGTCAGGCTGGGTACTCGACATATGAGTGTGTTTGCATGAGTTTGTGATTGAGTCTTCATGGCGTTGAAACTACAGGTTTATCTACTTCATTGGGGAAACAGAACATGCAAGAAAAGTCGTATTTACTTGTTCAGGCAATGTGCAGTATTTCTAATTATTGATTTTTCTTGGAGCCAGGATAACATTTTTATGCAATAAAATGTCTCGAAGGGAAACTGACGTGGAACCAATGGTCCTACGCAATTTTCTTCACATATTCGCATTATCAAAATAAATGTCGAGGTGTTAAAAGGTAATCTCGGAAAGACAGTACTTTTATTTTAATATCTTAATAACAGTATTAGCAAAAAATACACAAAATTCTAATTATCCTTCGGAGTGCTTCCCCAAGGTGTTAAGAATGCATTCATAGAGTTGTTATGGTGGTGTCACGACCAAAAATCTATGTATCCTTGCAGAGCAAAAACAATGCACAAAGTTCATTTGCACAGATATGGAAGATAGACGAATCCCATGGCAAACTGTACAAGAGTGATTCTTAATAATAAACAAAGATGATTGCAGAAATACAAACCTGTAAGAAAAAAATAAAACTAAACTTTTTCGTATAAAAATTGACTCAGGGAACTATGTTTTTTCACAATCAGGTCATCACTACATCTACAGGCTACCCACCACTGAAAACTTTCTTATCTAGTTTCTATAATATTCAAGTATGATACAAAGTCATCCATAGAGCGTGATAGTGTACTCTGTGGAAGTTGCTTCTTAGCCTGTTTACTGTTCCATGCCTGAAAGTAATCTGAAGTGGTCGGAGGATAAATGTTCGATACGTAGGGAATTCCAGTTACTAGCGACCACATCATACAGATAATACAATTAACCAGGTCCAAAGAGTAGAGTACGTTGAGATGTCTCATCAAGCCGTCCGAACAAGCAGACAAAAGAACGAAACGGGTTGAACGGGATTTTTTCTGAATTCGAGAAACGAGGATCTTAAACCTATCCAATTCTATTATAGCTGCTTGCAAACTACCACATGATAACAGATCTCTTAAATATTATATTCTTGATACTGTTTTGCACAGATAAAAGAATAGAGATTGTTATAACCCTATTAATGGAGCAAGTAAAATAGTACTGGATTCTTTTCAAACAAGTTTACTTCAGCATAAATGACAGAGAAAAGTTGATAGTAAGGACTAAGTATTGATGTTCTACAGGTCACTTGATGAACGTCTCTTCGTTCGCTCACAGCAACAGCAGGTGCGAAAATTCTTTCAACTTAGTATAATGAAGTAAGAGCAAGGGGACAGATAAGTTACATTGGCTGAAGGGTTCTTGGATAAGAAGCTTAATGTTCAATGTTAAGCTAAGACCAGTGACACTTTTGATAATTACCTCTAAGCCTGTCGTGTTATAAATTTAGGTCCTGAAATTTGTGCGAAGAACTGTTGAAATAGTACAAAATGTGTTCAGAGAATTTTGCGTCGTAATACAGAGAAAAGGCCCTACTTCTGTTGCTATAAACTTTCTTACATTCTTGAGAACATGAAAGCTTTTCAGTATTCTCCAATCAATGGCCACAAGCAAACTTTTCGTGTCAACATCTTTAAACAATAAGAGCATGAAAATCCATCAAGTGTACTCAAAAAAAGTATCATGAAAGTTTTTTCTTCTTTTTGTTCTGCTAAAAATTTGGAATCTTCGAAAGAAGATGTGTTAGGCAGGACAAGAGTTCGGGACGGATAGTTTCATATATGACACGAGGTCGAGAATACACAAATAGATATGAGATATTATTGTTTTGTTTGTCTTTTTTGTTGAGAACCCGGACTTTGACAATATTTCCCAACACTGTCTTTCTTAGACCATAATACTGTACATTCACTGATATATCGAAAGTTCACTCGTATTACATCGAACAACAGACCCAGTTAAAATATAAATATGTTTATTGAATAATATTCAATGGAATATACCGGAAATTTCTATTTATATTATGAATCAGAGTCTTTAAATTATTTCACAAATGAGAACATATATGATTTCAAGATATACAACAGATTATGTTAATGATCTTATTTGGATACTAAATTATGGTATTTATACAGGTTCATACAACCATAGTACTTTTTTCCCTTAAAACCTCTCTAAGGGCCCAGTTTAAGATATAACGATCGTAAGTTCATGTTTCTGTACATATTTCTTAATGATACTTGTTACACAAGTAATCCATAGTCCCTTTTTGAGTTGAGAGCTTTGTGGTATGAGACTATGTCATCTCAAGTTTTTATGTTACTTTTTCTCATAGTAATCAACCTTGGTAAAATAGCGTAGACGGCCACTCTACTGGAGTGAAGAATAACAAATGACATTGAGGAACAAAGATGCTACGAAATTAAGAAAGAGGAGTTTATTTATCACACTATGGTGCAAATCATGAACAATTACAACGAGCGAAACCTTTATCTCTAGGTCACAAACTATAACCTTGTGCTGGCGCTAGGTCATGCGGATAATATTGGTAATATAATTAAAACAAAGATTCTATCAGCCTTGAGGTGTATATAGATAAAAACAATATAAAATACTTCTTCTCGTATATATATATTCTTCTGGTTATTTTGTCTTCCTTTGAAAGAACAGAATGTATAAAAAAAACGAGAAAAAGTTTCTATACATAACAAGAAAAACAAATTATTTCTACTGTTACCTAACGTTTGTTTCAATACGGTAGTTTCATATTATCACCCTCGTCACCCTGAAAGACTTCATAAGAAGTAGGAACTTACATAAAGACAATTTGTTCTGTATTGCCACATTGTACTCCCGAAAAATTCGGGATATTCCCGGTAGGGATCTTCTTCACACAAAACGTGAAAACCATGTACAATTTCTACAATTTAGCCGGGATATATTTAAACAATAAGACAAATTTGTATTCTTGTCCTGTCTCGACTAAATAAAACAGACAAAGGGGGTAATTAACTAGCTACTTAGCTTGTAACTCCTAATATTCATAATTTACGCAATACAGGCAAAATCTACAGCCCAAAGTTAAACGGATATAGGAGGTTTTCCATATTTTTCTATTTTCTTATTCGTTAAATACAAAGTCAATTAATAACACAAGAAAATGAAATCAGCAAGTTTTGATCGTATGAGTAGTTCTAGCTTACATAGAGTTGTAAGAGAGGAGCATTATCATGCAGGAACTTCGGAATGTGATTGTATGTACCCCTTGTCCGACGTGCCAATTGAAGAGTTTCCCAAAGTTGAGGAGGTTAATAATATTTTGGATGTTGTTGACAACAAAGCTTTTGATTGGGAGTTTCATTTATTCCTTCAAGACTGTTTAGCTGTGGAAAACTATCTATTTTATAAGAAAGTTAAAAAATTTGAACAAATAAGTAATTTTGAGTTACGACAAATAGAAGGAAAGAAAATTGTTGAGCACTTTATTGAGACAGACCAAGATTATACAATAAATATATCGTATGCTGTACGACAAAAAATACTTGAGTTAAATGTTTTTCGTCCAGATAGTTTTGATGAAGTTAAACAAATGATATTAGATTTGATAGAAGATAACTTCTTAGAAAAGTTTAAAAGTCATTTACGGTCAATAGAAAGAAATCAAATAAATAGAAAAGCAAATATAAAAACTGTCATGAGGCAGTCAAAGAAAGGAATGCGAGGAAGTATTTTTAGCAGTGCCAAGTTCACCTCTTTATTTAAAAAGGATTCTCAATCAAAGATAAAAAGTGTATATTTTGAAGATGTACTTCCGGAAGATGAAAGGAGGCTGGTGAAGGTTAAGAGCAACGGATCAAGCAGTTTTGATGCAGAAAAGGTTAATTGGAGGGGATCGTTTAGTGAAATGAACATTTGAGAAAGATCTAGTTTAAGTTAGTGAGTTGTTTATAGTCGAATCGAGTTAGGTATGCTTGTGAATAATATTTTGGAACGTATTTTGAAATACAATTAAACTCTGTTCATATATACTTTTTTCCAAATAATCTGCTTCTTCCAAAACTTGAAGCATAATTTGCGAATTACCCAAAATATCACCAATTATGAAACACTGCTTATTTATGAAGTGCTCAACGGTTCCATGTTCTGAAAGGTTAAGATACACTTTAGATGAAAAATCCTCAATAAAAACCCCATTTTTATCTTGTTCTAAACTGAAAAACTTTAAAACGCCTGATAAATGAACGTTGATAAAACTCGTATCCTTTCTCCAATGTTTTGTTGAACTTCATTAAGGTATCTTATCATCTTCATCGGTTTAATTTTCACTGTATGCTTGTCCATATTAAAGAAAACGTTTTTTTTGAAGACTGTCTTTTTTAGCCACTTCAATTTACATTTAATTACCCAAAATATTTTAATGGACAAAGAATATCAAAGTGAAGTAAAGTTAAGTTTTCCAGATGAAAACTTGGCAAATCAAGTTAAACAAGCTCTTGGTATATCATTACAATATAATTATTCTTTCAGAAGTTGATCCAGATTTACGACCTGAGCGAACAAGCAAACAATTTTCAGTTGTTGGAAATATCCTTATTATAACGTTATTTTTATGTTATACCGTTATGTCGTAGTATAAATGGAGTCGATCTAAAATCTGTCCGGGCATCAACGACTAGTATCTTTGACTTTGCAAAAGTAGCCGTTGACACAATTCGTGCCTTTAGAAACTAACCGTTGAAAAGGGAAATGAAAGATTTATTTAAAGAAAGTAATTTTGGTCCTACAGTAATAGAGAAGCCAAATCTACCTAAATATGTGAAAATAGAAGGAAATGTGAAAGTTAATATGGATAGGGATATATATAAGAGTGTTCTGAATCTTCACGGTCGTGTTCCATCCAAAAATTTCCTTGAAATTGATTTGAAAGCGAAAAGAATAAGAGGACGTTTTCTTTATTTTCAAAGTACAACTTTTAGTTAATTTTAAAATTAGTGAAAGCAAACGGAAAAAGAGGTTTCTCAATTTCTATATCTTTTGAAGCAAAAGAATATAAGTATAAAATATTTTTTTCAAACCTGTTTAAAACCTACCAAAAAATTAAACCAGGGAAAACATTTAAAGTTCCTTTACTTTCAGAAAAGATACAAAAATGGAGTTTAGTTAGAGTTGATTTGCACTCATTTTTAGCTTGTCCATGTGAAACTATTCTGCTAAAACTTCGTTTCTGTGCAAATATGTCTTTAAGAACGGCATTTATCTCTAAAGAAGCAATTAATCCAGCTTCATTTCCTTCTAAATTTAACTTTTCAGCAAAAGATAATAAAGACTGGTTTCAAAAATATTCCTTTCTTTCAATTCCAAATATTAAAGAGCCAATCCTAGAACCTAAAATATCAAAAAATAAAAAGACTTATCCTCTAGTAAAATATAAAAAGAAAACAAAAACAAGAAATAAGATGTTACATTTATTTGGTGCCTTTGCTCTTTGTCAAAAAGTTAGAACAATTCCAAAGTTTTCTTCTTGTGGACAATTTATAATATACACAGTTGAAGCAAACTTAGTAATTCAGAGTCTTTCTGGTCAAATTGTTAAAGTGAAACCACTTGAAGCTCATTTTGTCACTGATTTAGATGTTTCTGCGAAATTCTTGCCAAATTATGCATCTATAGAGTTGCAGGTAACTAAATCTTTACATGTTGATAATCTAATATGTTTATTAGTAAACGAAAATGAAATTTTGGTTTTGAAGGAAGCTGGGCTGCAGAAGATTTGTCAACTAAAGTTGGATTTAGAGGTAAAAACGACCAAAATTAAGTTTTCACCTGATTTTAATAGATTAATGGTCCTTGGAAAAGATTTTACTAAGGAAACTTGTTTTTTTCTTTTTGATGTTTCTGAAGTTTATAAATCTGATCCTAAAGAAAAAAAGTTGAAACTAATTTCCAAGAAAAGATTAAGGGTTTCTGCATTGGCTGAATCAATTAGATTTTCATTGTTTCTGGACGATTGTTTTGTGGGATTCTCCTCTGGTTCCCTTTTAAAACTTTATATGAAAGGAAATGTTTTGAGGAGTGTTGAGAAACAAGTTAAACTTAGTAAAATTGTCTTTGTTGATTTTTTCAAGCGTGGAGTATGTTTTGATGAAGATAAGAACTTGACAATAAAAGACTTCGTAATTTATTTACTAGAGTCTGGAAAGTGTTTTATCCGTATTTTTTATCTTTGAGATATATTTTAGATATTTGGCCATCGTTACAAAAAGTTAGTCAAATAAATGTTTATGCTGAAACTATTACAAAAGTATGTGCAAGCAGAAAGAATATTCTAAGTTTTTTCACAGATAATAAAATTATGCTCTTTGCTTTAAATCTGGATAATTTGAATACGTTTTGGGCCCCAATTAAACAATTAGAAGGTTTCAAAAAAATGCAACAAGTTGACTTTTCAGCAAATGATGAAAATATGATATTAAGTAAAGATATATTTCTTATTATTCTTAGTAAGGGAAGATGTCAGTTCACTTAATCTGCATACTCTTAAAAAGCATATATTGGTTCCTAAAAACTCTATTGAACCTCCAGCTATTATTAGAATCTTAGATATGAATACCAAGTTAGAACCTAATATGCTTGTTGTTTCTAATAAAACGATATCATTCTTTCTCTATACTGAAAATATGCTTTCCTGCTTTAATTTTCACCGTATTCATATTTGTTAATATTACAATAGGACTTCAAGATGAAAACTCTCAACCAGTTTGTGCTATCTATATTTCTAGAAAATATACAACTGAGAATATAAATTATTATGAGTTTGGGTTTTGTTGTATTGGATATAAATCAGGACGTTTAGTATGTTACAAAACAAAATGGAATAACTCAGAAGTTAGTTGTCAAAGTTCTGGAATATCATTAGATAGTTCATATCAACTTTTTGAGGAACCATTTCTACAAATTGAATATTCAGAAGAGAATTCTCTTTTGTTGTGTTTAAGTAAAACTGGAATTATTAATATATGTCTTGTTGATTCTACGGTGTATCCATGTCAGAGGTTTAAAGTTGATATGGCTTATTCTTTTATTCCAAGTATTCTCATCCAGAAGAATTTCATGTTATTTAAAAGCAGCGAAAACAATGTTTTATTATTTTTAGTGTCTCAAATGATTCAAGTAGATTTAATCCAATCTTCTGATACAATTATTGATTATATATGTGAACAGAAAAAAATAGATGAAATAAATCTCTTTATTGCTGCATGTAGTTTCGTTGAGATGTTTTACTTAAACTTTATAGTTGTAAATGGAAAATATAAAAGGATTTCTTTAGTTCGCAGAAAGATTAATTTTATTGGCAGCAATATACAACGCTTGGTGATTTCCAGTAAGGTCTCTAATTACTTGTTAGTTCTATTGGTAGATTCCTCAGAACAAAACTTGGTAAGTGTTGATTATAATGAAATGAAGATAATTAAAAAGCGTAGAACAAACTTAACCAGTATTAAAAAGTTAGTTTGCATGAATGATCTACTGTTGCTAGTATGTGAGGGTTCTTTTTTTGTGACAAGTTTTTAATAGAAGTTTGTTTATCAAGAAGTAGATATTATTTTCTGGAGTACAGTCTTAAGACAATTATTACTTAAAAATTAGATACCTGTTTAATATAGTTTTAGTTCAATCACATTGGCAGCTTTTTTTGTTTTTAGTAGTCGAGAAAATGATTTATGATTTGTGCTTTAGCCTAAGAATCATCTCTTGGAAAACGATTTAGTTTCATCAATACTAAGAAATGCATTGTTAAAGTTTGATGATGTGATGTAGATTATTATTCAGCTACTCTCTACTTCAGCAAAGAGATCAATAAATCATTTGATTTCTTACTGTTCTAGTTCAACTGTATGCTTGAAGGAAAATCTAAGCATATGTTGGGCTTAGGAATTGGAGATTGATTTAATTACTATTATAAGCAGATTGCCATATTAACTCATTGCTGTCCAACGCTAAAGTATATAAAAAGAACAAAGGTAAACATTTTTTTCAAGTAACCTAGATTTATTATTAAGGGTACATTTTCAATAGCCATGAACTGTATTTCTTGAGGATGATAATAGATTTACATCTTAGAACTACTATCGCTAGATCAAGTACTGATTATATACCATTATTAAATATTGTGGGAAAATATTCAACTTCTTGGTATATAAGATCTTGGAGTATGCAGTATTCATGGCATTATCATAGAATATAATATCTAAAATAATAGTAGCTACTATTCTAATATCAATATTTAGCTATACTTGTCAACTATAGAGTTTTTATGATAATGGCCAACATTAAATATTCAATTATTTCATGAATCTATCTCTTTTTAGAGGAATTTACAGAGTAGATTGATTCCTAAAGACGTTACACTTTTTAAAGTTATAATATGTTATTGTTCATTTTAAGCATGGCATCAAAATATTTTCAGGTGATCTTATAGTAATTTACAGATAATCTTTTTCTAAGTGACCCAAATAAATCATCGACCACATGAGGTTATCCTATTCCTAAAGCTAAAATGGTAGAACGCTATCTAATCCTAACTCTATAGATATACTTAAGCATCATTATCTTTAGCTTTGGAACTTTACCTACTGATAAACCAGGAATACTAAAGCTATGGGTAACTAAAATCACAATTTTTGACTCTAGCGTTAGCTAAGTATTAAGTACGCTTTGGAATCTTAGCTTATCGTTAGTCTTATAGAATTTTGTAGATTAGAATTTTTTAAACATGAACGATTTAAACTTTGAAGAACAACTTGTTGATAAATGAAAATATAAAGCTTTTGGAAAAGGATATTTAAAGTGCTTTGCTATTTATGACACATATCATAATCCTGGAAGGTATTTTTTTGTTCATTCTTTAACTTGAGATAGTTCCTAGGCCGAATGTTAAAGTTAAGAAGTTGAAACCAAGATCAGATATATACCACTTTTAATAGTAATGGAATTTAGATTGTTAAATCTTGTCTAAGCTTCAGAAAATTTCTTCCAGTTCCTCAAATCGTTTCGGAGCGTGAAGATATTGTCCGTCATCTGCTCCTTCCCTATGAATTCTTCTTTAGCATGAGAGAAAGCTTTCTCGTTGCTGACAGGGCTCCAATTGAATGCCAAGATCTTCCGCTCCACCTGACAAAGCTTCGGGAATATTTTAATGTTCATTTAACTATTCTAATATATTCACAAAATGTGACAGTATGGAAACACGTAAAAACTTGTCGACTTCATCTTCATCACTTCCTTCAGGTTAACTACCTGTTTCAAATATTCTTTTCATTTCGAAGTCATCTCTTTCAGGTTAGATTTCAATTTAATTCGAACTTTTCAAAATAGTGGCAAATCTCATAGTTTGAACAAGAACAGACACCAAAATGTCACAGTTTTCATCACCAGGGGCAAAGGTAGAGGCACTCGACGACCCAGTTTTTACGCTAACAGGATAATCTTACAATACTGTACAACTTCTTGGTACTTTTCAACTTTGCCTTCAGATGCGTGATGAAGTGCTCTAGACACATTCTCAAGATGCAGCATAAAAATTTTCCCAAACTTTCTGTCATTCTCAGTTCGTTCCCGGCTTTTTGCAACTTCATCTCTAGAGAATCAGTTAATTTAGAAATATCACAAACCTTTTTTATACACTCCATTGCTCCCAACAGGTTTTCCTCCAGTTTTTTTTTGTAACCAAGGTTTGTGGTACGAATGATGACCATTTTCTCAGCTGAACAATTATGCTCAGGGTGTAAAAACCTTCTAAAGCTCTCACTATGAACGCAAAATGCAACAAAATAATTGCAGTCAACTGCACCTATTTGGATTCTTAATCATTTTATTTTAGTGTGGGAGACATGGCCATGATAACTGACTCCTTGTTTCCTAGATCAAAAAAATCTTCCACGTTAAGTTTCAGCGATGTGGTAGATCCAAAGAAGGCAGGCTTGCAAAGCATATATCGTCCAATGCTTAAGTACATAATATTCTTCATTTTTCCATATGCTTTTCTTTATATTTAAAAAGCCTTAAGAAATCTTTCGCTTGTTGATTATATTCTTGTAACAGTTTTAGGATGTCTTTCTTAATTATGCTTAGAATGTGAGCCGTACAACGTATATGAACATCTTCCTCTGGAGCAAACCCTTTTTTCTGGGGCTCTTGAGTAAATAATTTTTTATTCACATTTCTCAGCTTTTCAGTCATTTTAATTGTGTCAGCTGCGTTATCAGTAGTTATCATCTACACATGCTGATCCAAGCCTAACCTCTTTAAGACGCCATGGAATATATCGGTTGTATTTTCAGCTCATTTCCCCTAAATTTTCAAAACAATAAAATTTAATACTAAGCACCGTTCCATGGCTAAGCATCCTGATCTTATGTTTAAATCTTGGTCGATAAAGTGAACAGTCACCGATCAATATCCCTTCAGGTTTCTACTTGGCCATTGCTTGCTGTTTGCATATATATATATATATATGTATGTAGCTTTTAGTTTGAGTGTCAGCTTGGTATTCTATTTCTATATGATACCAGGTCAGGCTATTTAAAAGTTAAAACATTATTCAACAGCAGATCTTCTCTCAACAATCATCCATCAGTAGTTAGGAAAATGCTTCCATCTTCAACCTGCTTCTTGAATAAGGCAACAATATCATCAAATAAAATTTTGTGATATTTAACAAAATCTGTCTCGAATTTTTGTACTGAAGGCCCTTTATAATAATGTAGGAAAGCTCTGAACCTATCTACAATCTTATCTTTAGAATAATGAGTCAACGGTAGTTGATGTGAAATCATAGAAAGTTTTTGAGAAGAAAGATAGCTCTCCAGTTTCGTTCCTTGATCGTTAGCATATACAGCATTGCCGAGCTTTTCTGTGTCCGTCATTTTGAAAAAAGATTCTTGCAATATTTGCTCATATCCCAATTGCGTTCGGACACAGTTGCTTTGAGTATGATGAATCGTGGAGGTAGTAGTCTTTTTATAAGAAGCCTCGTGGCTACAAATTCTACAGATGTTCCTTTGCTCATCAGTGGGGTGCTTCTTGAAGGATTAATGGAAATCATTTCTGGTTTTCCTTCTACTTTCTGCTGCTTAATATTCTCTACTTATATCTTTCTTTTTTGATGGTCATTATATCCAATTCTGAAGGGATTTTCAATTTGAACTTATAATCATTAACAAGCTTAATACATTTCATTCTATTTGAGAGATCTTCAACTGGGTCTAAAACTTATTTTTTTTTTCTTTTTTATTTTTCGTAAAACTGAATTTATTTTCTTGGCTTATTCTTTACTTAATTTTAGGTTGAATTGAATATTTTTTGTTCTGATTTTGTATTTATTCTTACATTGACTATGAAATAAAAAGCAGTCTATTAAATACTTTATATCTATATCTAAAAAATATATAACCTTTCTGACTCACTTTCCTGTTTCTTTGCAATTATCTTTATACTATAAAAAAGAAAAAGTGACTGTTGTATTTTCTGATTTTCAGACAAATTTTTCTTCTGACTGTATTTTGTTCTTTTCTGGTATCGCTTGTTGAAATAGTTAGAACTTTGTATATACTTTACCCTATGTAGTCCAGAGAGGTGTTAAACATTACACGTAGTTTTAACTCACCCAAAGACAAGACCTATTTAGTAGAAGGAAAATTAACTGCTCTAACGTTAGAAAAGAGTATAGTAGAAGCGAAGGTACATTAGATTCCAATAATTTGTTGATAAGTAGTTTGGTTGTTCTAGTAAGAGGTTTGTCTAAGAATATAGGTATCCTAACGGTAAGTCAATTTTTAATATAAAAGAAGGTTGTTTTCTCTGTCATAATAGGGACATATATGAAACAGCAATAAATATAAATACATATGAAGATAGAAGATACAAAAACCAATTCTTATTTAGTTAAAGCTTATACAATGTTAAGTTTAACAAAATTTTCTAAAACAGACTTTAGTATTTCTTTAAGAAGCTTTCGAGCTTTCAACTTACTTCTGTTTCTTTCTGAATTTAAATTTATTTTAATCTTAATTCCACTGTAGAATTCTGATCTAGCTTTTGGGTTGCACTTCTTCAACTTCATTTTTTTCTACTTCAACTACTTCTGCTTCTAACAGCAAAGCTCTTTCTTTTTCTTTAGATTTCCTATCAGCTGCTTCCATAACTCGTCCCATTACTTACTTTTTATGTGTTTCAGTTGATATATATATTAGATCCTTATTGCAAGTTTGAATACTTGAAGAATGTATTTCAAATGAAAAGTTTGTGACCGAATATATAACCTTTGCTTAAAATTACAAAAAAAATCCAATACAAAGATAGATATGATTTCATATTTAAAATGATACCAAATGTGTTAAAAAATAAGAGGAAGTTTTTAAGTAAAAAAACATCGCGTTTTTCGGTAGGAATACTATATGAAAACGACAAAAACACGACTTTTTCATGAAATAAAGGCAAATATCGTCTCTAAGATGTAACTATAATTTTTATGCTAGCCTTTATGGGTTTTTGAAAATTTTATCCTATGCTAAAGTTAAAAAATGTGTTTTTATAGGAATTTGGGAAAATATGACATAGAGAGATTTCCATAATTAAAACAAAAAAAAATTGAGACTTTATTTTTTTCAAAGTTACTGCAAATTGACCCTACATAAGTTTCGAGTTAAAATTCGCTATATTTAATCTATTAGGGATTCTGTTTTGAATATTTTAAAGTTGAGTTTAGAATCAAGTTAAAGTAAACCAAATGGCTATTGCTGAGATTAACAGGGAATTTCTAGAAGTTTTACCGAATAAAAATTGGAGGTACTCTAAATTAGTAATACCTCTGTGTGGCTACCATTTATCAGGATGTTTTTTTATTTGGTATCACCCATTCAGGAATATTTGACATTTAAGGGTATCAGTTTTCAGAGTTTCTGAGATCTTGTAAATAGGATACTTTTTTAGAAAGCTTATACAGAATACACTAATTCTCAAAGAGTTTAGTTCTAGAGATAAATTTACCCGTTCTTTCGACTGACGAGGGTTGTTTGGGCTTTAGACGAGTATTTCTTGAGGCATTATACGGATTGAAGTTTAGAAACACAGCATTCTAGCCCAATATCTGCTTTTCTTAAAAAACATAGAATTTTCGCTCAGAACCTAAATCTAAGATTTTATATCTTTTTAGCTTATTTATATTTCCCTAGCATAGAAGCTTGGAGGATTATAGCAAGACTGAGTGATTTCGTATTTTCAGATGTCCAGAGTTTCAACATACAACTTTTCTCAGTGAAGCTAAGCTCAGTTACAGTTAACCAGAGAAAATATATATTGATAAATGATTTAAAAGCTTGAGAATAGTAAATACTTAGGATCTGAGAAGGACCAGATCATCTATAGAGTTGCTTTTCATGATGTTACGTTTCATTGTATATTCTCTAATTGATTTGCGAATTTAGTGGAAAAGACCTTTGGAATTTTCCATTTCTAAAGGTTAAATCACTCATAACTATCAAATAACATAACAAAATACATTTTAAGAAAAATTTTCTTAATGTTAAGCGCATTGTGAGTGGTGATATTGTATTTGAGGAAGACTTCGGGGCCAAATGCCAGGAATACTAGATGATTTATTATCAATAAACATAATTTCCTTGTAACTTATATTTTTTAACCTTGATAACAATTTTTTCTAGCTAGATCTAAATATAGTTTTCATTTTTAGCGATGTGGAAGAGTTAAGAATATATTTTGCATCATATGGCAATTATACTGCATTTTTTAAAAAAGGTTGATACAGTTTTCAGTGCACCGTACTAACAGAAATCACAATTATCGTTTATTTTGAGCCTTAACTTAAATATATGAGCTTTACTTGGAAGTTTAAATAGGTTATTTAGTGTTTAGCTTTATTGATTTATAGTCGATACAAAATGAGTATATCCTGTTTCGATGGTATTTAGTGTTTTATATCAATTTAAGTACTTCAAATCCTGTATGTTTTTTATGAGTACAAGTATATCGGAAATAGATTCAATAAAATATGTTCTTTTTCACTTTTAGAAAGAGTCGCGGAGAATTAAGTCCTGAGATTTTTTGTAGCTAGGCTAAAATAAAGATTACCCGGAACATAACAAAATAGAAAGTCGCTTACAGCGTTCAAATGAAAGAGATTTGGAAATAAGATGTTATATAAAGTTCATGAAATAGGGTTACAAGATTGTAATATCACTTTGTGCAAAAATTCTGATAGATATAAGTGATATGCAAATATCACTTCAAACATACCAGAGCCTATCCAATATTAAAGTAAGAAACATAGATTACATTAGTAAAAGAAAATACTATAAAATCTTAGGAATTGTCCTTTAAAATTTTTTCTGTTTTTTTTTTCTTATTTAAAGGAATAAATTATTTACTAAAATATCACTTTTACTGAGGCAGATATTAATATACAATATCATCCTTTAGAATTTCTTCCTTGAAGTATTCACAATCAAAGCTTCAATTAAAAAGAACAAATATTCTGTTTTATGAAAATACAGCAAATTAGGTTCTATTTTGAATGATATACTTTGAACCCTGCAAAACAAAGTTTTCACTACTATTAACCAATTCTTAAAAGTTGTTTTAAATTTTTCTTTTTATAGTTTATAAATTTATCATTTAGTTTGTTTAATAAAAAAAATAAGAATTATGTAAAGCCAATAAGGAAAGAGAAAGGCTTTGGACAACTCATATCTTGTATACTACATCCGAATTAAAGACATTCTATATATATATTTGTTTTGTTTCAAAATTTTAATAAGAGGGGATTCTATAGACAAAGCAAACGGAGAACACATGAACATCTCCATTCAAGAAAGCAAATTCTAGGCACTATATATCGTACTTTAGTGTACAGACTGATATGGTACAACCACTGTTACGTGGATACCACAGTGCAGATTTTACGACGGATATTTTTACGGCAAGCTGCAGTTCTACCCTTAAGACACCCTATTTACATGTGTCTTACTAATTTATAGTTTGGGAACTTGAACGTCATAAAGATTGATAATATTATGGAATAAAATTAAAGAATTGTAAACGAACATAGAATAAAGGAATATAAATAAATTTCCTTAGTAGAAAAAACAGTTGGTTCTTGACGATGAACAACTAAGAAGTTGAAATGTCGATAAAAATACCTTTATTGTATCGAAATTAGATAAGACAGAGAACTCCTTACATAATGATCCTAAGAATGCAACACTATTATTTTTTTTTGAAATTCTTAGGATATAATGATAAATTAACATAACTGGCAAGAAAGCAGAGGATTATAGAAGTGAAATTGTTGTGCATGAACTTGGTCTGGTTTATGAGTAGATACTTAACCTATCATCAATGTCCTTACATATAGTATAGACTCTTGTGAACTAGTTCAAGTACTTTTCAGCGTTCGTCCTGTATTTTCATATTCATAAAAGTTAAAGTGAAAATAATTATTGAAGAGTGTTTTCTATATTTAATTACTAACCCTAACATACCTGCGTTGCAAACAAGCCTCTGTAAAGAGTATATCAAATATTATTTTACTACCGAATAAAATAGTTTCTTGCCTTCACAAATTTTTTAAACTAAATTTCTTCTTTTGATTTTCATTTTTTAATTTCAAACGAGGTATTATCAATCTTTATCTCTATGTCAATATGCAGTAAAGAAAATACATGATTACTTTTTTCTGGTTGAGATTAATTTGATTGAATTCAGCGCAAGGTACTTTTTTGACAATATGACTAAGCACAACCAACTATAACAACATTGTTAACCTATATCAAACAAATATAAGTACCTATTTAACTTAAAGATGAAATTGATATTCATTCAGGTGTTTGAACTCTCATGGGAACAAGAGTAAAGTAGCATTCTTATATTTTCTGGAACTAGATGATATAATTTCCTCCTTACAGGGAATTAGAAGGGAGAAATCAAAATATGGATCACTAACGCTTGGAATATTGTCCGTATATTAAATCAAAAATATGAAAAGTTTTCGATTAATGATACCTTCAAAATTTATTGGTTCTGATTTTACTAGTGCGACTAGATTTCAATAAGTTATTCAATGCTTGGTTTTCCATGCGATTTTCTTTCCAATTGTTTGGGGTTTCCGCACTTGTACGAATGACCAATTTATATTGAATAAATATATGTTTTTTTATTACGTCAACATGCTCAAGACTAGGTTTAGGGTTATTTTAATTATTTCCCCACTCTAGTTATTTCTAGCATAGACTTGAAAATTTTCGTTGTCACCGATTTTCTAAAAAGTATTTATATTATTCAAAGCTTCAGTGGTATATATATATATCAACTTTAATTTTATCATCTTAAGGAATTTTCTCCAAAGAAATACTTCATTGGCATATTCCTGGCTCCAAACAACATACTTTTCAAACCATGAACTTAATCTTACAAATATTATCCGAGTAAATCATGAAGTTTCCTTTTACGAACTTCATAAATGTAGTAAGATGCTCTAGCCATAAGGCTGTATTCATAACTCTCGCTAGACCAACTGTTTCTTCTTCCAATGCTCTATTGGATGTTCACTGTTTTTTCCACGTTTTCTGTGCAACTGGGAACAATTTGAACAGAATAATGGGTATCTCAATATAACCCTTATCCCACGTCAGAGTTTTCCAACTCGAATATTTTTAGTGGAGAACTTTATTTCCTCCCATCAGATTTTATTCTCTATTATTCAATATATTCAACTGATTGAGCATGATAAAAATTTTGCGCTGCCCAGATCTGTTGTTTACTTAGTTCAACAACAAAAATACTTATTTTTCTTACGATGTAACTTATTTTGGTATGAAATTTCTCCAGTTATGTAATAAAAACTTCACAAGGCTCGGAAACATATTTCTTTTCTGTGGAAACTGTGAACTCTCAAAACGATGATTTGCTATATACTGAGTCCCAAGGACTCTGTTGTTTTCCATTGAAAATGTATCAGTTAATTCTTCAATGTACTTTTGCCGTCCTAAATAGATTGATTTCCTTGGGTTTTTAATCCCTTATCCCATAAAACTACTAGTGTCTTTTGCTAATTTGATATCATACAAATATCAAATCGTACCTAAAACGTTATTGCCTAAAGATTCCTGTTTGTAGAAACTAAATATCGTACACATAGACCAAGACAAGAACAAGCTCATGATCAACAATTTAAAGTATGCAAAGTCTCCTTTCAACTAAGTATCAACTAAAGTTTCCATTGTCAACATAACTTCCAAGTTTTGAATGAAATTTTATTGAGTTTTCTCAATCCATACATTGCACGGTCATTTTCTATACGAAAGAAGGTCTAGATGTATAGTCCCTGTTATTTAGTCGATAATGGTTCTTAGAGGGTAACCTGGTGTTAGGAAAAAAATATTTATATTCAGCAGAAACAAGTTAAATTTGAAGTTGATCTCGTGGAATAAGAAGATTCAAATTTTCTCTGTTTCCCTAAATTCAGGTTATATGGACTCCTCGGTAGCCATTATTTTCCTTTTGCGACGAAGTGTGATTTTACTATCTTACATTTTAGGATAGTATTTTCCTTACCAAACAGAATTTTGACCAAATTGTAGAACTTGAATTCTAATGGAGCATCTTGTGGTGGTATCTTTCTGCTTTTAGATATGTTCAAGAACTGGTTCGGATTTCTTTGTATATGCTTCTTCCCACTCATTGCCGCCGTTGTGGTGCATGATATGGAAAAATGGGTATAGGTTTCCCCTTTTAACTTTCTTTGCACTCAAAGTACCTTGTAAAGATATTTTTCTAATCTATATAATTTTTAACAAGGTTAAATTAAATCGAACGCAGTCCAGACTTCACTGATATTTAGGTTATCTTGTACTTTACGTACACAGCGGTCAAGGTTTTGAAAAATATTTTTTTTATATTTTTGAAAGCAGTTTATGCATCTTAATCTTTACTGTCGACTAAAACCTCCATAGACGTTTTTTTTTCTTTTCCATGTTCTCTTGTTGAAGCTTTGTTTAGGAATTGAACCCTCTTTTTTGCTGTCTAAGGGTCTCATTTTTAATGGTTGCATTGAAACTTCTAAACCTAAAGATGCTTCCGAAGCTTGTGATAATTACTATGTATCTCTAAACTTCAAGTCCACTACTAAACTTTTCACGTTTATACAAGAATGCCTCAGATATCTTACTTCATTGGTCCTGTGCTACACTATTCACCATGTTTTTATTATAGTAGTATAGTTTTTGACCATAAATGAATAGTTGTTTTCAATTTGGTTTAATATCGAATACCAATATTCATGGAGTTTGAACTTGATCTGCAATTAAAAAAATATTAAATGTTCTGACTGTATTCAGCACAGATTGCACACAAATGATATAAGAGAGAGTTTCACTTGTGTCATTAAAACTATTATTCTTGTAATAACCATTTGATCCGTCTTTTCCATAATCCTGTTGGAATATGGGATACTGATCGATGAAAAATTTTTTTTATTGCATTCTTTTCTAGGTACTCAATCATCGTTGTATCTTTGAACTATGTTTGATGATCCATATATAGCTTATAAACGTTGTGCTGGGAGAAATTCTTAATTTGTTTAATATCCTGGCCAGCTGACTGGATAATTCCGCTTCTATTGTTATAGTTTTAGGATGGCTTAAATTTCTAATAGTTGCCAATGTACCACAGAAAGCATTTTTCTCAACTCTGACCAAGTGTATCCATTTGAAGTGTATTATAGTATCTGGTTGGTAATTGCATTTCTTCTTCTGTTGTTCAGTTTTTACAGATTTTTTTCTTTTGAGCACTTGCTTCCGAGTATTTCTCGCAAGCTTAAAATTCACCATATCATATAATATATTGTTCTAGTAAAGCTGTATATCTTTCAGTAAACCCTGGTTTGAGTCTAAAAATTAAGTGTGTCAATGATATTGTTAAAAAGTAATTTTGATAATAGGTATCAGCCATGCCTGTATTTTTATTTGTTGCACTAGGTCTTTGTTGAGCTCAACACATTTTCTCATGTTTAATTTTAGATTTACAAGTTGTGCTGTTTGATGCTTATAGACAACCTTTCTTGGCCATTTCTCTAATTACTGTGAATTAAAATTATTTTTTATGACAGTAGTATAAACGCATATTTCAAGATATAGAGTACCCTGATAATGAATCTTATGTTTGAGTCGCCGATGCTCGGAATATCCTCCTGTCCATTAATTCAATTGACCATACTTGGTACTATATTTCTCACCCTGCACATTTATTTATCCATAAAATCAAAGGTTATATGCAAACTTCCTCCAGTTTAGAGAAAAATTGTTGTTGTTCCATAAAACGGTTTCCTTTTTTGGAAACGATAGCACAGCTTTTGATTTTTTTGTTTCTCTGTTGCTTGAGCCTTGTTGGCTAGAATCCTCATGAGTTTCAACCCGCCCGTAGTCTTAAAACTGGTTTTTTTACATCCACTTCACTCTGGTTTTGTTCTTATGTTTTTATATTTTCATCAGTTTTCTTGCTTCATATATATATATATACTTCTTTTAACTTGACTGAATTTATCATTTTTGCATCCGTTTCCCTTTGTAATTTGATTACGACAGCAACATTTACAAATAGATTTATGTTTTCCTCTAGAGTGTTTGTTTTGGAGAGGATGGAAGTGCAATACCCGCTAAACCTGTTATTTTTCCTTCAGAAATTGGTTCTGGTTGCTGCTTTTCATATACCCACATGCTCATTAAGCTCACTTTGATACCTTCGTCTGTTCCACAGTCAACATTAGCGTGTTCAAGGTCACGGTACTTATGTTTCAATAGAACTGTATAGTTTACTCTCACAGGACCATAGTTTGCAAAGCTAAGACAACGTGTCTATCTTGATTGTTTCACCCTGCCAGTATATCCAACTATGGTAAACTAATCTCTGTGTTTTCGGCCATTACCTCTGTGCTAGCCTCCCCCTGGAACTTCTATAGTTAGTAACGTGAAAGATATTGGCAGAGATACTACTTTCCAGTTTTCGCTCTTCTGAATAGATGAATTTGCAAGCTTTGTGAATATCAAATAAGGAACGATTCAGGTTCTACAACACTTTGAACATATGTATCTCTCGAACTTGCTAACCTCGGCAAACCCTCTATCTTATAATAGTTATAGATTTTTTGATCTTTTGCTACCAATTTATAAATTGTTCTCTCATAGGATTCGTATTTCTTAACCAAAGTAGGACCCTTGGAATGGGGAAAAGGTTATTGAGACCAGAGAGCTTTTCTTTGTTACATACCTTGTACCATTCTTTTAACAAGACCAGGATTATCAATATATTCTTTTTATCCACACTGCTCTCTGCTATCTCATCAGAAACTAATTTTTTAATATTTGTAAGGATTTCCTGATTGTTAGTCCGCTGTTTTGAAATATTGGCAAGATTTGTATAGTTTTCCCAGGCTTGAAGTCTCAATTTACAAACTGTTTAAGGGAATTGGACAAATCTCTTTCTACGAGGGTGGATTTGAAACTGATAGCTCAAATATTGTATTTCTATTTCTTTTTAAGGGCTTTTTATTGTCATCTTTTGTCATTCTTTTATTATCTATATTTTCTTCCTACTGTTATTTATTTTCTTTCTTGTAAAGTCTCTTAACCTGTTATTCTTTGTTAAACTTTTCCAAGTATTTCTCTTAATAATTATTTGTTTCTCCAGAGTTGCGCAAATATATATATTTATACCAAAACCGCATATAACTCTAATCTCTTCTCATCAACAATTTCTAATAGACAAACAGTAGAAAATAGTTACTCTGATCACCAATCTTTCAAATTACTGTAGGTGCTAGAAAATGAGGATGTCAAAGAAAAAATTGTAGTAATATACAAAGATTAGGATGCAGCTCTTAGTTGGACAATTATACTAGATAATATGAAAACTAATTTGGGAAACCTAAAAACGAACTGCTTAAATGAAACTTACAAGATTTTTTTTTGTTTGAAAGATTAAAAATCTGGAGAATAGCTGAGTAAATCAAGATTCTAAGGGTAGAGGCTATGATTAAACTAAGACAATTGACATTTGAGAAATAAATCGAAGGAATCTTGGATCAAGACTTGGGAGAAATAATTGTATGGGGAAAAGTTGAGAGAATAGAGGAAAAAGATGCAATTTTAGAGTCATCTAAGCCTACAGGGAAGAGGGAAGGAGTTGTGGATGCTTTGATAAGGCGGACAAAAGTGTTATAGGTTATTTAGCTGTACACTGTATTTTATTGTTTATGTTTTCTCTTTAACTATTCTTGTAACAATTTATTAAAAAGCCATAGTTGATTTACAAAACACTTTTCATTTCTACTGATTCGTATGAAGAGTGGAATAAAAGTTCTTCACTTAAGAAAATTTTATGATCTACAAGAAAAAAAATTCTTATTTTCCTCTTGACCAATACGAAATATCTTTCTATTGTTCTCAATAAAGCGACTACAATCTTAAGAATAAAAGCCAAAGGTTAGATGCTCCTGAATTTTTGAAGTCTCTATTGTTAAAGTGTTTAAAGGCATAAGATATAGTTTTTTTGTGGAAGATATTCAAATGTATAGTTTTAATACTTACAATAGTTTTTGAATGACAATCTTTTACAGGAATGTTTTTGTATACTAGTTTTCTGGACCTAGTAAAATCTAGATTGAACAGAGACGGATTCATTGAAATGAAAATCGATAAAGACTAATTTATTTCCTTACATAATTTGAGAGTATTCATTTTCTTCAGGAGATGAATCAAGATCAGAATCTAAATCTGGTGGTTTCTTGTCTTTTATTGTTTGTTAGGTATTCTTTTATTAACTTTGACCTTTTCAACTTATGGGATCAAGATGATAAATTTCATATCAAGAATAAAGAGAAAAGAAAGAGTTGCAATTGGGAATTATGCTGAAGTCTTTAGCTTAAAAAGGTAAATCAAATAAACCATCAGTTTAACTTTATTTTTTACTATTTGATACTGAGGGACCAAAACTATTAACGAAGATAATACAGTTTTTCTTGCTCTCTTAACCATATTTTTCAAATAACCACATCAGCTAAAATACTATACTCTTCTTCACTTTCTTGTTCAAAAGTAATTTCTTGTTCAAAAGTATTTTCTTCTTCAACTATATTTTGAATTTTAGTCCATAATAAACTTTTTATTTCATATCCAATATAATTCAATACTATTTTATTTTCTTCCACAAAATAAATATCCAAAATATTATCTACTGAAAAAATAAATCTTGCAAAATATTTGAATATATGTGATTCAACTATATTATTATCTTCAATAAACCAAGAGATAATTCTAACAAATGTAGCTATGGTGATGGGAGAAACAAAGTTTACTACTTTCTTGCTTCCTTTAAATCCTTTCAACTTTTTATCTTTTATTTCAGGAAGTAATTCAGGAACAATAAAACTATTTTTTTCTCTTGGATCAACAAATAGAATTAAACTATGTAAAGCTAAACTTAAAACATATTCTCTTTCTTTTTTGTATATTGTCTTAATAAGACTTCAAATAAATCTTTTCTTATTATTCCAGTATCAATATATTTTCTATAGTTTGAAAATACTTTTTTATTTGTTCTAAAAGCAAGTTGATGAAAACTTTCATCACGAATAAAACTTCCCAAAGCTTGAGCTAAAAAAGAAGGTGCAAAAAATATAAAGTTTTCAGATTCAGATAAATTTATATCTTTGAAATAAGAAATAATTCCTTCTTTAGAATAAATTTCTAACATTTCTTCCATTTCTTTTTCAGAAAAGTTACATTTTTTAGCTTTTAATTTAAACTTTTGAACTGTCATATAACTTGATTCTTCACGACAATTATCCAAAAACAATACATAAACAGATTTGATCGATATACGTGGATTTAATAATTTCCTGAGCTTTGATTCATACTCATCTATGCTTATTAACTCCTTTTTAATTGCATTCACACGACTCTTATTAGAATAAATAGCGTTTTCAACAGGAAAGAAAATAGTTTCTTTATCTTGAACAAGATCTAGATTGCCAGAAAGTTCAGAAAGAAAGGATTTAAACAAAGAATTTACACCGTCAAGTGTTTTATTTTTCTTTAAAAAAGTATTTAAAAATGTTCCAATAAATAAAACAGGTGCTTTTGGAGTATTTCTTAAAATACTTTCACACCAAAATTTTAGTCTAAATAAATCATTTTCTTTTAATTTTGTCATATTAAAGACAACTAAATAAATAGCTTTTTTGTTCATAAAAATATGATGAACTGAAGAAAAAACTTCTTGTCCACCAAAATCATAAACACGTAAAAAAGTATCATAAGTTGTGAAAACTGAAGAAAAATAATTAGTTGTGTATTGTTCAACAAAACTTTTTTCTCTTATGGTTCTTGTAATCAACTCATCCTCAAAATCTAAGTTATATTTTGACTTCGCTTGAACTTCATCTTTAATAAAATATTTAATATTTATCATATTCTTTACCCTTTGCACACTCAGATCATATTTTGTAAGTGGTTTAAACTTTCTTTCACTAACTTGAAATATTTGATAATCTTCCAAAACTAAAGTAGATTGTGTTTCTTTTTGAAAACTTTTGCCTGATAAGTTTCTTAATAAAGAAGTTTTCCCAGTTCTTCCATCACCTAAAAATAAAACTAAACTAAATAAAATACCCATAAGAATAACTGGAACTTCTTTTAACTTTTCATACTTTTCATATTGACTTTGTAAAGCAGAATGAACAAGTTTTTTTAGTATTTGACTTTTTCCTTTAGGTTCAATAAAGCCTCGATAAATTTTAAGACCAAGAATAGAAGGATGTGAATCAACTATTTCTTGTAACTCAATAATATCTTCTTCTGACAGCTCTATGGATCCTATCAACTTATTATAATTCAAGCTTTTTATTGTTGTATTTGTTTTCAAGAAGTTTTTTATAGCTGAAATAATAACTTTATTTTGAACCTCTTCATCAATACTAAAAACTCAATATTTTAATAAGAAATACTCTATTTTTAAAATATGTTTATTAGAAGATAAACTTTTAAATATATTAGGTATATATTTTGCACTGAAGTTGTTTATAAGTAGTCTAAATAATAATAAAAAATATTCTTACTGTATATCTTTTATATTGATTGATTTTATTAAACTACAAAAAGAATTCACTTCAGGAATATTACAAACAGAAAAACTAAACTAAATATATAAACAAAATATACAACAATTTATTCAGTTTTACTTTTTTAAGTTTTTGAAGGATTCTAAAGTTCTTGTTACTGAATCTGCAACTAAGAAAACTAAAGTCAAGAAAACAAAATAAAATACCTCAGTTCTTTCACAGCTGGAAAACAAAGAATAAATCTTAAAAATATAGATTTAAGAGCATGAAATGGACAATATTCAAACCTAACATAAGAATAAAAGAATATAGTATACGATATAGAAGACACTTCTTGAGTTGGTTGGAACCCTTTGACAAACTCTTCTATCTCTATAACGATGACATACTCTTTGCCTGAACGATTATTATTATAGTGTTGCAATTGTCTAACACAGGCACTATTATATGATACTTATATTATATTTAGAACTATATAGCTATATTTATCTCAATAGAGGATTACTACACTTTCAGAGAACATAAAAATAAAGAACAAAAATACAGATTCGTTCTCGGCTGTATTTAAACCAACTTAGCGAACAAGAAACTTAAAAGTTATTTACCAAGCCTAAATCCTTCTATCTTAACTTTCTATTTGAATCTCTAAATTCTTTTGCAACTTGGGAAAAACCATATTTCTTAATAGAAGAAAAGAAAGCGAATTACCTGCTGTATTACATCTCATAACGACAGTTGTATAGCAAACTATTATATTGCCTAACTTACTCTAAAAAGAAGCGCCTTAAAACCCAAGTAGAGAGAACCCCAAAGAATCTTTACATATCTTTACTTTTAATTATTTCAAACTATAACATAGCTATTCAACCTCTGACTTTACATCTAAAATCTTGCTAATTGACACCCGAATTAATAACATTTAATTTCAATCCCGGGAGTACTCAAGTCAAACTTATTTATAGTAAGGTTAAATTGAATTCAATTTTTGAAGAACACGTACGTAATTTGAAAGAAAATGACAGAAACTCGGATGTCGACTCGAAGTGCTAAAGAAATATTGGAAGCACAGATTGCAGCTTTAGATGTACTTTTAGAAAAGAATAGAAATACACTTGAACCTGCCTTGGCCGCGAGCTTAAACGCTGGTTTACAACTACAACGTCAAAATCTTTTAGTTGCATTGGAAACTGGGACTTTAAACAGCCCTTCACCTACTGATGATCCTATTGTTCCATCTCAATCAAATACAGATGAGGCAGAAGAAGATGAAAATGTCCCAGTAACTACACTTCTAACTCAACCTACTCAAAAAAAGGCTACAAAGAAAAAGAAAAATATGTCTGAAACTGATAGTTATGATGGGGATTCAGACAGCTCTGATGTTTCGTCTATTGATAGCTCGTCTTCTGAAGATCAAAGAAGAAGTAAAAAGAAGAAAAAGAAGAATAGAATGAGAAAGAGAATTAAAAAACTAAGACGAAAAGGACAAAAATATGAGGAAACCTACGAGCACAAACCTCTTTTGTCCACCATTATGCCCTCCGATGTAATCTCTTTTTTAAGAGAATTTGATGGATGGGAAAGAAAATTAAAACACCATTTTAAGTTGAAGAAGGCAGATCTGATGATCTGTATTCATCATACGGTGCTAGAACAATTAAATATAATGCAGGTAGATACGGAGCATGACGAGACCATCCGTGAATATTTAAATAGCATAAGAAATGAATTTGAGGAGGAAAGAAAACAAACACTATTTGACAGGATTTCTTTAATTCATTATAATGCCAACACGGGAAGCTTGCTTGCGTCTACTCAAACACATATTATGAGGATCGAGGAAGAAATTGCAAATCTAGAGCTAGGATATGATGCTGAAAAAAGATTATGCAAATTAGTACTTGAGACTATGCCAGCTATATTTCTAAAAGGAAACCTCAAAAATATGATGGAACAGCGTAGTTTAACCACCTGGCCTGCACTTAAATCTTTTCTGCTTACTTCTAGTAAAATGATAGCCCAATTTGATTGGACACTCATAGATCTTAGAACTAGAAAGCAGGTTAAAGATGGTGCCCCCAGGGTCTATCCCTCTGGATCAGGAAAAGTGAATAAATCTAACAGGTCAAAGAAAACAACTAATAAGTCTGATGTAGAAAAACAAAATAATAATGCAAACCAGAATAATTCAAACTACTTGGATCAAGCCAAATCACCTTCTAACACCGCGCTAAAAGGATATAAATCTACTAGAATGAGCTTGGAGCAGGCGCAGAAAAAGCTAAAAGAAATGAAGCATAGCGAGGGGTACTCTGATGTACTAAAAGCTCAACTCATCGACTGTTTTATGAAGGGCCTCTGCACTAAGTGTAGATCAAATGGCCACCCTTCTTCTGGATGTTTAGAAGGTAAGGAAAAAGCAATAGCCTTAAGAAGGGAGTACTATTCGAAGAACCAACTTGATATAAATAATCTATTGAAAGGATGTGAAAAATCTCAAGCCAAAAGTGTTAATCAAATCAAATCAAATGGGAATACACTTATTGTTGATTCTGATAATTTAGATAACAAAACCTCGTTGCAGCAAGCTGCTAGTGATTTAAAGTTAGGAAGGAGTGCAAACATGATAAAAGTTAAGGAGAAAAATATTGAAAACCTACCGCAGCCGACCTATAAAGAAAACATTAAATATTGGATGCAGCAATCAGAGGAACTGAAGGCTGAGCAAGATGCCTATAATAATAAGAATCTTCATGGGAATCCGGTACGTGGAGAAAAAATAGAAACTAAATCTGTATCCAAATGCTCTGCAGAATATGAAAAAAATGAGTCATTTGAACACCTTATTATGGAAGATGACAATGGGATTATATGGAGGAATTATAAAACGATCACTCCCGAATTATTATGGAATAACCAAAAACCTGTTGTGAATATAGCCTCTAAAGAATACGATCAACCACCAGAAACAAATGTTAACTCCACTCAGAGTACATTAGAATCCTATGATGAAAATTGGGAACTAGGCTACGGAGAAAACACATTGAGTGATTATGAAGATCTGGCGAAGCAGAATGTAACAGAGGAGGAAGAAATTAAAGATGCTATTAGGAAACAGTTGAATGAGGCAGGATCACAAGGTATTTTAAGACCTAAAGAAGTTGAAGCCTTACAGGATCTATATTTTAGATACCTCCCTGCCTTTGGAATACGACAATCTATAGCTCAAATGTCATCGCTTCCACCTATGCCGGTGATACAAAAACCGGATGCAAAACCATTTAGAGCCCCCGCGAGGGATCTTAATCGAGTAAAGAAGGAGGCTATGCGGACGAAGATAAAAGACTTAGTCTCAATGGGCATGTTAAAACATGAACCAAATCCCCTTTACTCATCACCTGCGTTCATGGTTCCTAAGAAGGGAAATAAATGGCGCATGGTAATCGACCTCCGTGAATTAAACGAAATGGTTGAAGTAAGTGGAGCTTCACTTGTAGACCTAGAGGCTCAACTTAATTGGCTACCACAAAATATAAACTACATTGCTTCGCTCGATGCTTTAAGTGGCTTTGATATGCTTCCCATATCCAAGGATGCAGAAAAATATTTCAATATTAGCACCCCTTTTGGGTGCTACAGATTATTAGGTAGCCCGATGGGGCTCATAAACACACCTTTTGTGTATAGTACAAGGATGATATCATATATTTTAGGTGGCCATAATGGAGTATTTGGAACTCCAAACCAAGGCTGCCTTCAGTGGTTAGATGATTCACTGGTATATTCACAAACTTTCGAAGGTTTTATCTCTGTGTTGGAAACAATTTTGAAAAATTGTCTCAAATATAAGTTAAGACTCAATGCAAATAAGTGTATTTTTATTACACAATCCACAGAATGGTGTGGCAGAACTATATCAAAAGAAGGTTGGAACTTTTCAACTAAGCATTTTAATAAAATATTAAAAATGAACAGTCCTAGAACGCTAGGCCAGTTAGAGGATATATTATATGTTAGTTCATGGTTAGCTCCTGCAATTCCGAAGTTGAGTACTTTGAAAACACAACTGCAAAATCTTGCTACTGATCTAAAGAAAAAACTATTTTTAGATCGAGGAAAAAGAGTACCCAAAAGATTTAGGAGTAAGATGAATATTGTTGAAGCAGTACAGTATCCTACTCTACAGAGAGCTTTTGAAAACTTTAAGTCTCTAATAGCGGCTTCAGCAAAAATAACTCTCCAACATATAGACTCAGAACAACAGTTGGAGGTTTATACTGATGCATCAGACACTCAATGGGCTGCAGTAATAACTATATTAAAAGAAGAAAAAACAAGTATTCAAGATACACTTAATTGTCAAAACGAGAAAAATAAGGATAAAGTAGAGACCTCGGATCAAGATCCTGCAAAGGAGGATGATGAGGATTCTAACTATGATGCTGAAGATATAGATATATCAAAGAGCTTTGAATATGAAAACAATTTTAGTTTCGCTATTTTAAAAGAAGTAATGGCAAGAATAGAACAAGATCCAGTGCCAGTAAATACGAAGAAACTTATTGCTTCAGAAAAGAAACACCAGATTAATTTGGCGGAAGATAATAAGATACACCTGATATCGAAGAGCAGACTAGATTCCATTCAGAAATGGAGAGGAAGAGTTGCTATAGAAAATACTCCTAGAGTGTATTTAAACGATGCCATAGATTGCCTTGATGACTATTATCAGAAAAAGCTTACGAAGAAGAAAACTTTAGAAATACTTTCTTTAATCAAAGACTCTATAGACGGATATCAAAAATTATTTCGGGAAACTATAAATTTGGTTAATGAGAAACCACTGGATGAGATTACTTATGAATATTTGAAGAAGCAGTTGATTAGAGGGTCGAAGGAGAACATAGCATTTTTAGCTGAATCGAAGCCAGAAAAATTTAGACTTACTGATAACCAGATTGTTAGGCCTGTTTATTTTTTATCGGGAACTTTCAAAGGACCGGAGTTATCTTGGTCTGTTTCTGAAAAGGAGATGGTGCCTATAATAAAGGCTCTACTCTGGTTTGAATATTTAACTTGTGGAACAGTGAAGCCTATTAGAATACTCACTGACCATCGGAATCTTATATACATATTTAGTCCCCCAAAAACAGTGAAGACTTCCTCTTTAAGTAGGCTCCAGCGGTGGGCCATAATGTTACAAAAATTCAATATGGAGGTTCTGCACTATTCAGGGGAACACAATCGTTTTGCGGATTTGTTGTCCCGTTGGGGATTTCCTGTTGAAGTTATGGACAAGCCAACGACTATTCAGCGCAATTATGATGCGAATGGAAACATGCGCTTTGGAAAAATTACTCTGAAAGCCCATGCTGTGACTACAAGGTTTAAGAATAAATATACAAACCCCTTAGACTTAGAGAAGGAACCGCAGGAAGAGATACAGGATGAAAGAGAAGATGATCCTGAATGGTTCCAATGGAGGGATTGCAGAATATCATTCCTGCATCCAGCCTATGAAAATAAGTGGGAAAGAATTACTGTAGGGGATGTAAAGTGTCATCAAAGTAATTTGGAAAATAAAGACCAATATAATTTGACAAAGGGTCTATATTTGAAAGAAGGAAAAATAGTGATACCAACCACCCTGCTACCCCGCTTATTATTTCATACCCATGTGGCAGAAGGTCACACTTCTGTAGATGCGGAGCCTTTTGACTTGGAAAAATTTTATTTTACAATCCCAAAAACAACTTTACGAAAATATTTGAAGAGAATACACACTCTCTGTTTGCACTGCGATAAGTTTCCTTCGTTAGTGCGAAGACCAATTGGGAGGTTGCCTCATGCAACTAGACCCAACATACTGTTACACACCGATTATATTTCTATATACAATGGGTATTTGTTATCTATTGTAGACGATTTCTCGAGAAAGACTTGGTTATTTTATCGACGTTACTGTTCAGTCGAAGGATATGTAGAGGGAATTACTTCCTGGGCCGCTATTTTAGGGCTCTCTGGACGTGCGGTTATAGCTTCAGATAAGGGAAGTCACTTCTGCAACCAGGTCGCAAAAGAATTAGACAAGCAGATGGGCTATTCCAGACGCTTATCAATTGTATATTCTCCCTGGTCCAATGGGCCAGTAGAGAGAAGAAATAGAGAGATATTGAGAATGTTCCGTAGCTTAACTAGTGAGTTGGGATTACCTTTGAATAAATGGAGTATTCTATTGAATAGGGTAATGGGTCATATTAATAACCACCCTATAAAAGCAAAAAAATACTTGACCCCTAACCAAATTTATAGTGGCAGAAATATAGATGGAAAGATAATATCTATAGACCCTGAACTTAGCGAACCATTAATAAATACTGATATAGAGAATCCCGTAATACCTATATGGGATCAAGAAAAATTTATACAATTCGAGGATGAAAACTTTTTTAAGAACCATATGGAAGAACTTATTCAGGAGTTGAACACTAATGATGAGACCTTACAACATTATTTACTCTCAGAACGTGATCGACATCAGAAGAAGTTTAATAAGAATCTTCACCCTGATCATATTCAATATGGGGTTGGAGACTTTGTGATGTATTCTATTGCAGGTACCAGCTTAATTAAAGATAAGTTACAATTGAGATGGTTAGGTCCAGCTGTGATAGAAGATATAATAGGGAATAATTTATACCTATTAAAAGATCTCTTAGGAAACCAGATGGAGGTTCATTCTAGGCGTATTAAGTTTTACGATGGGAAGGAACATCCTATTACAGAAGACATAAAGGAAGTTTACCTCTATAACTCTGGAAGATTTCAATTGGAGAAGATATTAGATATGCAAGAAATCGAGAACCGTGCCTACCTCAAAGTCAAATGGAGAGGACTGGATGCTTTAGATAGTGACTGGCAACCTTTTGATACGTTGTGGGTAGATGCCAAATATTCTATAATAAAATATCTGGAAAAACACAAAGAAAACTCACCTTTAGCCCGCTCACTTTATAAAGAATATGTTATACCATATAGAAGGGAGAGAACAGCGAGACTAGTTTATATAACCAAACACCCTGAGAACTTATCTTTAGTTGGAGATCAAGTATTACCTTATTTAGCTCAATCAAAAGGTTGGAGTGAATACGAGGATCTTTTATTGAAAAGAAGTATAAGATGTTTTGGCTTTGGAGAATGGGATAAGATTCTTAAGTCCTATATTTTACCCGGAAAAACCCGTGCTCAAATTATAGATAGAGCAAAAACATTAGTAGGAAGTCAGAGCATATTTCAGTATCATGGGTTGTTTATAGATGTAGATATAATTAAACAAGACAATGATCGGAAGATTGTCCATCGTAAAAATGGAGTTATTATAAATAAAGGAAAACACTTAACTAGAATCCAAAGGAAAATACAGAAGAATAAAACTTATGATGAATATAAAGGAAAACAAGAACCTTTAAAGCCTTCGGAAATCGGGATTCCTAAATGGGATTGTATTAAAAACAATAAACTCACCCATAGTTACAAACAAGAACTCTATAGTTTTTGGAGGAACAAAGTATTTGCTATAGAGAGTACAGCGAATGTTATAGAGCCTAAATACTTCTTACAGGTGAAACTGGAAGGACAACTATATATTGAAGTTCACGGTTTACTTGACTCGGGTGCTTCAGTAACCTGCATGGATAGAAAACAATGGCCTGAGGAACTAAGAAACTGTATAATAAGAAATGATAAATACCACAAGAAGTATAAGTATTTATTCGACGCAAATGGCAGAGCTACCTCGACTGAAGGTTATGTAGAGAGTCATTTATTATTGCAGTTAAACTGTGGAGAAATTGAAATACCAAAGGTTAAAATAATGCTGATGCAAAGCTCGGGTTGGAAATATCTATTACTTGGATCAGATGTTTTGCAACGACTTAGGATTATGCCTGAATATTTATTGAATACTAAATTACAGGAAATAAATAAGGCAAAGGAACTTGAAAATACTATCATGCAAATTAGGAAATCTGCAACTTTAGAGATTGAGTATGATAAAACAGATTTTCTAAACCAATTAAATGCAGACTTAAGGAAAGAGAATGAAATATTAAATCAGCGGGAAGTTTTCAAGAAAAATAATAGCACGTTGATTAAAGCCCTTATTCATTTTCACTATGAGAATTATGAGAAGAATAAACTCAACTTTCTATACAATGGAGTGGAATGCATCCTAAAGAAAAAGCTAGGAAATACCTACGAATTGGCTTTTCAAGAGAAGGTGTTTGAAATATTCATCGCTCCAAAATATTCTACCTATATACAAGCTGATGTTTTGTCAAGTAAGTGTTATGATGCATTAGAAAATATGAAGTTTAAAGCGTTGATAGTCGACCCTCCATGGACACAGTCAGGAACTAGTCCTACTAGAGGTGTCACTATTCCTTTTGGATGTCTCACAGATGATCAATTATTAAATATACCTTTAGAAAAATTTTTACCACAAGGATATTTATTCCTCTGGGTTGTTGCAAATAAAACAGATGTAGCAAAGGAGTGGATAAAGAAGAGTGGATTCAGGTTTCTAGACTACATGGTGTGGGACAAGAGAACTATAAATGGAAAAGGATTCTCCAGCCAAGGAAAATATCTCCGTCATCGCAAGGAATTGTGTATACTTGCTAAGCGTGGGATGGAAGAAGATGATTGGAGAAAACAAAAACAACCTGATTTATTCATGGGAAAAGTCACAGAACCTATGAGAAAACCAGTTGAATTCTATACTATTGTTGAAGAGTGTTTACCTGGTGGACTTTACTTAGAATTATTTGGACGAACCCATAACTTACGAGACTATTGGACAACAGTTGGTAATGAGATTGATCCTACGCCTGACAAAGAGATGTTGGAAATGTTTAAACCGTACGGGTTTAATCATCTTAAAGGTGAGCGGTATAACGATGACATACTCTTTGCCTGAACGATTATTATTATAGTGTTGCAATTGTCTAACACAGGCACTATTATATGATACTTATATTATATTTAGAACTATATAGCTATATTTATCTCAATAGAGGATTACTACACTTTCAGAGAACATAAAAATAAAGAACAAAAATACAGATTCGTTCTCGGCTGTATTTAAACCAACTTAGCGAACAAGAAACTTATGAGTTATTTACCAAGCCTAAATCCTTCTATCTTAACTTTCTATTTGAATCTCTAAATTCTTTTGAAACTTGGGAAAAACCATATTTCTTAATAGAAGAAAAGAAAGCGAATTACCTGCTGTATTACATCTCATAACGACAGTTGTATAGCAAACTATTATATTGCCTAACTTACTCTAAAAAGAAGCGCCTTTAAAACCCAAGTAGAGAGAACCCCAAAGAATCTTTACATATCTTTACTTTTAATTATTTCAAACTATAACATAGCTATTCAACCTCTGACTTTACATCTAAAATTTTGCTAATTGACACCCGAATTAATAACATTTAATTTCAATCCCGGGAGTACTCAAGTCAAACTTATTTATAGTAAGGTTAAATCTCCCTTTTGAACTTGTTTGGGTTAATAGAATATATTTCCCTTTGAATAATTTAGATAATTAAGATACCATTCAATTCTAAACTCTCTTTTATCATCTCTTTCTTCATATTTTTGTTTGATTGAGATCATTTTTTTGTTTTTTTGTTTTTTTTTGTACTTTTATGACATAAATTAATTACCCAAAATTAATTTGTTTAAAATTATCATTTAAAAAATCAAATCAATTAAATACCTATTATTTCTTATCGTATAATATATCACGATAGTTAATAGTAAGCAAAATTCAAGCCTATTTGTGGAATGAAGAAATCGTGAAATTACGGAAACCAAAATACGTAACAGCACGTATTGGTATATCTACGAAATTAAACAAACTTGATTTTTTTCTTCCTAGTTAAAGTCAAAGCCAAACAAATCCACAAAAAACTTCTTGTATGAAAATATAGAGGTAGTGGACATATAAATACAAATAATTTTTGAAGTAAACAAACAATCACTTGTTCGCTGAAGGTTCAAGACTAGTTGTCTTCTACTTGTTCAAGATTACGCTTTTTTGAACTGTCTGAGAGACGTGTGTGTTTCTGAGGAGAAACAAAAAGATTAAATAAAGGAAAATAAACTGTTCAAATAAAGTAAATGACGGTAAAGTAATTGTTAGTTGTATCTTTAGTTTTTTTTGTGTTAAACTTTTAAAAAGATCTATAATTCCTTTTAGTTTTGGATAGAAATCAAGTAAAAATTATGAAAATGTTACTTTCCAATAGTTATAAAAATCATAAAACATGCACTAACAGGTTAAAAAACTCTGAAAAATAATGTTAATGTCTCCTTATAAAGTCATCCATTCTCTTGCGCTCATCCTCACCATGAAAGTTTTATTCATCATATTTTCATTCCTTATATATTTAAATATGCCGTGAAAGAAGATTCTTTCATAGCTAGCGCTACTTGTTTAAATAACAAGAATCTTTCTAGTGACCTTTACAAGCATTGGTTTAACATTTCTCCACTGTGACAAAAGATCTGAATTTCCTGGAATCAAGTTAAGACCCAAACAGCGAACCAGCTCTCCACGGCTTGGTTCAACTTTGGTAGCTGGTCCACAGTTATTTATACCTTCAAACAACATAAAAAAATCTAACTTGTTTTTTTTTTCAATACTTGAGTCGCGGGAGCATCACCACCTAAGCAATGAAACTTATACATCTCTAGCAGCACTTCTTCAACAACATCCTGGAACTGATCACTTTCTCGAGGAGCAAAAAACTTACACCTCTTGTACAAAAGTGTTGTTATTTTGAAAATGCGTGCCTGTTCCACTACTTCCGTGTATTCGGGAAGGGAAGACGGTAGAACTCATGTGAAATATAATATTATAAAGGTAGGCACTATTGAAAAGGCCTTGGATTCCCAGAGTGATTTAAGATTAGGTGAACTCGATTATTTTGGTAGATCACATCTTGGCTTGCTGTTTAATTGGGTTGAGAATGATATAACATTGAGTTTGTTGGGATAATGGAGAAGTACCAAGATATTAAAAAGTAGGAGAGTTTTTAGTTAAGCGAAACTTTGATTTAGAGCATATGAATCTTATCATTTAAGGTAGATTTTTCCGATTTAAAATGATGCCATTACACGTTTTTTAAGAATAAGAGCAAGCTGTTTAACTTATTGAAATAAAAACATCATTTCTTACTATATATACACAAGAAAACCGGCCAAAATACAAATTTTTCAAAAACTAAAAATTAAAATCTTCCTTAGATTATACTGGTTTTCTCGATGCCAATTTATATATGTTTTTTAGCACTTAAGTATATGCAAAACTTAAAAAAACTTCAGACTTTATTTTTTTAAGCTGCAGCGAATTGCTTTTAAATAAGATTAGAGTTAAAGTTCGTGATATTTGACCTATTATAAGCTCCGTTTTGGCTATTCTAAAGTTGAGTTTGAAGTAAAGTTAAATTAACCGAAATAACTATTGCTGAGATTAATAGGGAAGTTCTTGGAGTTTCCTCAAACAAAACTCATGGGAACCCTAATTCGCCAATACCTTTGGGTGACTACCATTTCTCAGGATGTTTTCTTACTTGGTATCATCCATTCAGGAATATTTGGCATTTTAGAGAATCTTTTTTCAGAGTTTCTGGGCTCTTGGAAATAGGATACATTGTTAGGAAGACTATAAAGAATGCTTCAATTCGCAAATAAGCTTGTTTATAGACCTAAATTTACCCGTTCTATTATTGGTGAGGTTTGTTTAGGCTCTAGACCAGTATTTCTTGATGTATTACACAGATTGAAGCGGAGAAATGAGCAGTTAACCCCAATATCGATTTTTCTTAAAAAAAACATTAAAACTTTCCTGAAACAGAGAATTAAAGGTGAGATGCAATGCTTGTTAGTTTATGGAGCTTCCTAGTATAAAAATTGTGGGGATTTTGGCAAAACTGAGTGATTTCGTATTTTCAGGTATTCAGATTTTCAACAATTAAATTTTCTTAGTGAAGTTTAGCTCAGTTACCATTAATTTGAGAAGAAAAATGCTTAGAAATGATTTGAAAAGTCAAGTAAAGTAAATTTTTAAGGCATGAGAGGAATTAATTCATCTACCGAATTGTTGTTCGTAATGTTACGTTTCAATGTATGTTTTTTTAGAGATCTGTGAACTGCACCAAACTCCGTACTTGTAAGCTTAGGAGTTGGTCGGCCTTAACATGATGTTTCTTTGTCGTATTCCTTCTCTTAGTTTTTAATTGGTGATTGGTTGGATTCTTTACGATGACCTTATGCGACATAGTGATGACGAAACCTATCTACCAATTATATTATCCTATTTATATCGATATTATTGTCATGCTTGTCCAACTTAGCGGTATGCTATAACGGGCTTCTCCTCCTATACTTCTCTATATTCGTAACGGTACAGTGACTACTACCGCATCTCCCTAGGTCCTAACGGTGCATTCCCCTCTTCCCAGAGATGCGAGACCCCGTCATGTCTCAGCACCACTTGCGCCCCCAAACCTCCTTGCGTCTTAGCAGGGTTCACCTGATTCCCAAGCTACAGCCAACTTTTCCTCAGACAGCAGGTTCTTGCGAACATTTCGAGTAAAACGGCGCTCTCTCCCATGACTTCTTTAATCCAACCATAGAAGTACGAGGGTTTCATGCCTTCTTCCACACGCTCCACCAGAAGGATTTTCCTTTTTCGCAATGCGCGTACTTGATTTTTCCCATGCGTCACATCACTATGCTTAAATATATACATACCTTCATGCACCCGCTGGAACAGTCGTCCAAGGTCTCCGCGCATTTTTCCTTTTTGCGTCGTTTTTATCCATACCCAATTGTGGACACATTCATAGCCCGGATTCTGGAGGTATTCGAGTGTGCGAGCCAAATGGTGCTGCACTGTCCATAATCCGACCAATTTTTGCTTCTCCTCTCTAATTCCAATGTCCACCATCGATCTATTCGGCGCCTTTTCTTATCGAGTGGCTATTCCCCGCACGGGGTCACCGCCTCCAACCATTGATTGACGATTTACTAGCATTAAGTCCACTCTCGGTAACTTCGCCGTCTCCTTAGTCCAATCTTTTGAGTATATGTCGACACTGTAGCAAACCTTCTCAGGCGGCGCCATTCATAAGCGCACTGTTTTTTTTTCTTCTTCAAATGTTAGATCGAAGATGCGCCCCATTTTCTGAAATGCTACAAACTCTAGCTTTGCTTCACTTGAGACTACTTGGCGCCACATAGCGCCCTGGTTCATCGGGTGCTGGGTGGTCATTATTCCTGGCTTGGTTTAGGCTTCCTTATATTGCCTTTCAAGCCTTACCCTAACACCATCTACTTCCCAATCCTTCTTTTTTTCTTCCTCATAAGCTTTGAACATAGTTTTTACCAAACTTGGGTACTTTTCAAATGTTCCACAAATTTTTGATGCAGCGCGCACATATTTGGTGGCCTGCTGTCGATGTACTCGTAAGCTCTTTTCATACACCTCAGTAAATTCTGTAAGGATTTCCTCATTCATCAGCGCGAGCACTTGCTCACAGTTGGTAAAGTGCATGACGTATATGAAATGAGTCGTTGTGATTACCTCTCCTATATTTGGGGCCTTTTCTATGCCCTATTTCTCTCTCCTCATTTCCTGAAGATCCAGCTTTCCTAGGCGTCACTGGATGTAGGACTACATCATTGCTTTGCTTTTCTGTGACAGGTAGTTTCTGTATTCCGTGAAGTTTTCCATACCGAAAGCAATTACTAACTTCCAAATTTCCAGATTCTCTTCCTTCGTCTAGACCTGTACTGGCGCTATTGTCATTGTTTTTATTTCCTGGGGTTCTTCTATATGCGCAAGGTATCGGCGTCAGGTGTGAAATACTGGCAATCGTCTTTCTATTTTGTCTAGAATCCCTTCTGATTCTAGTAGCCTCTTCTCGGCTCTGCGACATACTATTATCTGTCCTTTCTGTTCGACAGGCCGGTGTAAATGTTCAAGCACCGGCGTTATTAAATTTTCAAGCATGGCTTGCAAAGGATTCCAGGTATTATCTTCTGGGAGAACCCCCCCCCACCATGCTACTTCTATTACAAACTCCACCTTAATTGGATCGCATTTTATATTACCAAATTCCTTTACCTCGAACTTTTGCGCGTCATGAATCGGTATATATATATATCTTTCTTAGCGCTTCAGTCGGCACAAAGTCGCTTGGTTCGTAGAAGTACAATCTACTTCCATGAACCTCCTCCTTATTTCTCGCTAACGTCCGTATCTTGTATACGTTGTCTCATATCGTCTCAATATTTTCACCGGTCCAGGCCATTCCAGCACCAGCATATTGCACTCCAAGGGGGTTCTTTTTGATAAGAGCGGTCACCACTTGTCAAAACTGTATTGAAAAACCACGGCGTTAACTGTGCCCCCCGCGTCGTGAATTATTCATTTTTTTCTGCAGCTCGACATACTTAGCTACCATCTTTTCATAGTCCTCCACGCGCTTCCTGAATGCGATCGAGAGTTCATACAATACATCATCATCTTTTGATATTGATATCATCTCGACCTTGCTTATGCGATCTATTATAGGTGGGAGCTCCGCAGGTTCAATGTACTCTCTCTGAGCATTTACATATAAAAACAGGTTGAACGCCGATGACTCTTGTTTCTTCAAGGGAACTTTCGGGATGGAGCCGGTAACTCGTTCACTGCATCATGTACCTTCTGCAGCAACCTTGACCATTCGTTCCAATATAGGTGGTATTCGCTCGCAAGGCTTTTTTTGAAAGACAAGAATTTATTATTTTCTAATTCTACTTTGCCATTCGTCCATCTTGTGTAGCTGATGGCAAAATTATGTGTGAATCTTGTCTGCGCCGCCACTTGCTGTAATACTTGGTTTGGAAAGTGGCTCTTGCGCTCCGTAACCAACATGAAATTCTTTCCAATTAAAAATTATTGGCAAAAATATCTAGCGCTTCTACAACCGTGCCAGCATCTGATGTTTCCCAAAAGGTTAATTGATAAAACCAGCTGAATGTATCTGTTACTATCAAGAAATGTCGGCGCGGATTTATGTATAAAAAAAACTACCACCAGCGCTTCTCTCCGGCGCTTTGCTTTGGTTGGAAACTTATATGTCGTTCGCATTGCTTTTGGAAGCCTCCTACAGTGCATGCAGTTGTCGAGCAGCAGGCGTAGTACTTCTACAATTTCATCCCAGTCATCGTTCCCATCTTTTGTGCGCTGCATTGCTTCCGATAGCATCCATTCAAATCTCACCGCCTTGGTCGCGTCCGCATTTACCGACCCGTGTTTGTTCGCTACATGTATGCGAACTAACTGGTGTTTCATTAGCGTCTGTGGAATTATAATTTTTTCATCCTTCTGTTTGATAGTGTTTGTTTAAGTAATGATATCTTCCTTCTGCGCCTTTATTATTTCTACCTCCTCAAGTCGGAGCCATTCTCCTTCAAAGTATAGGCTGAATACCCAAACCCAGTATTGATCTAATGACTTCAGCGCTGCGTATATGCGATTTTCCATCTGTTTCTTAGGTATAAGATGGGCCAAATTAACCGAGAGGTTCCAAATTTCTGCTCTGGCTTCAGTCTCTTCATCACTTGTTGTTGCATAGTCATATGTGTCCGGTTCCCTTTATTTGTGTTGGGGTCTTCCGGATCATCATTGCCGGGGATCATTCCCGTACGACAGGTTATTGTCAATTCCGAGAACGGCTAGTTCTTCTGTTACCCTTTCCGCGGCAACTTGGTGCTACACCTATTTTAGAATGTTCTCCTGTTGCGGCGGTCTTCGCTTAGCTGAGGCGATACTTCTAAATTGGTGTATCAGCTGTGCTTCCGATGGCGGTACAAAGTACCTTCTTTCCTTTCCCAAGATTATGCCCGCTGGCTATTTTTGCCATGGGGCTCATCTTTCCAATGTTTAGGATGTCAAAGCTCCTCTCAATTCTGTAGTATACATTTCTCTGTCCCTCCCCCCTCACCGGGGAGGCCCCATTTCCCCTGTGTATCGAAAATAACTCGAGGTATGAATTGTGCATTGTTTGGCACAGATCATCTTCGCTTTCTTGCTCTTGCGCGGATATCTAATGTCTTCTTCCGACCGCTTTCTGGGGCGCTGACCATCTTATAAGCATGTCGGTGAGTATATTACTGTCGCCATCAACATGGTCAGTGTCTAACAAGACATGATGCAAAATAACCATCCAACTTTGTAGGCGGTTAAGATATCCATGATTTGTTTTAGATATCCCTGAAGCATTGCCTTTAAATTCATGTGGCTCGTGTAAAAAGGTATCACCGTTGGGTGAAGTGGTAGTTGGTACGACAATTTATTAAATGTCTTCATTATCGGATAGAGTTCCTTATGACATATTCTCCATACTAACATGGCGGTGTCGAATTTTCTGTTGAAAAACATCATTGGGTAAACCGCCTTTTTTAGTAGATCCTTTCCTCTTTTTTCAGGACTTGCCTAGAATTCAATTGCGTTGTGGTATTTATCGGACGCGCCAGTGACTAAGATCATGACCATTTTCCTGTTATAGTGCCGAAGGCGTTTGTTTTCCGCCTACCCCACGCGTTGTTTAAATACCTCAAAGGAGTAGTCGAGTTCCTCATTCCATCATAATGTGGTTCTTTTCTTTTAATTACTTTCTTTCTTACCCTTCATTTCCGGGTAAAACAACATTATTTTGTCCCTCAGCTCCGCTATCTGGGAAACCGTCGCCGTCAGCCATTGCTCCAAGTGTAGTATTTTTGCTAGTTCAAACACATACTCTGGCTTTGGTCGGGATATCATTTTCTCATAGTAATTTTTAGCGAAGTTCCATCCTCCATTCTCCAGAATGCTCCCTCATTATTCTATACTCTTTGTGAATACAATTGACTTTGGTGGGGTTATTATTACCTTCCACTTTCCTAGATTTGCCAGTACATCTTCTAGTATTTGCACCAAGTGATCAATGTCAACCGCATGTATAAGGGTATATTTCATCCACTGTATTATGCAATTTCCTTGTTCATCGTAATGCCCGCCGGTTATGAAATCTACCATGCGCTGGTGAAAGAATACGGGAGTACTATGATACCCCATTTGTGCGAGTTGTAATTGGGATATCCCATGTTGCGTCATAATATTAAAGTAATCTTTTGCGGGATCAGTGATTGCGAGCTGGTCAAATCCGCTGACCACATGTAAACATCCGTAGAAATGCCCCGGCGCTGTTTTTCCAAACTATGTTTCTAGTATCTGTAGTATTTTTGTATTCCTTTGAGGTACCTTTCTTATTTCCATCCGGTCTAGGATCGTGTGCCATTGATCGTTCTTCTTTGGTACCGCGAAGAAAACTGAGCCATGCATTACTTGTGGAGTTTTCTTATCCATACGCTTATCAGCCATACCTTTCATTTTTTTCTCACAAATTTTATTTTATCGGTCCTAGTAGTGATGCTATGGCAGTTTAAAGAGCTCGCCTGTCGGAACCACATTCATGTGCGGTAATAAACTTATCAACGTTTGCAACGCGCTAGTGGCAAATACATCTTCAAAAGCCAGACATGTTCTTAGGTGTTGGGATCGTGCTTCAAGGCCATCTGTTATGTCTTAGACAATTTTCTTTATGATGGCATGGATTTCTTCTTTTCCCGCCTCCTTTTATATTTTCTCACCAACGTCGGTACCATCAGGCGCTCTAAGTCGTCTTCTTCCATTACACCTTTTCTTTCTTTTGGCTGCATTTTTTCATCGAATGATACCCCCCACCACATCTCCATCTTTCAATCTATCACTAAAGTCGATGGATATGGTGTGCACAATAGCGCCTCCTTTCATGACTTCTAGTTTTCCTCCAGTAAGCAGTCTTACCATGGCCACTACTCGAAGTCGCTGCGGTCCATAGATGCGTATGAATTGTACATCCTTAGACTTCTGTCGGTGCAGGGTCGCGTTTGTTAAATATTTTGTGAAGAAGAAGTATGAGTGTGCTCGAAGTATATTGTCACCGTTCTCATAAATGGGTTTTATGATCTCGGCTAAAGTGTAGTTGTATTTTGTGAAGTAGGTATAGACGCCCAACATTATTAGTGAAGGTACTCTAACTATTACAATTTCCACAAGAACGTCCACTGGGAAAGTTTATTCAAAATCAGCGCTTATATATCTCTAGCATCTTAAATTAGGCAATTTGCGTAAGTTCGGCGGCTTGCGGGATTAGCGAGAATCTCGCTGACTATTTCGTAGGCATTTTGATGAGGTTTGAGGTCCGCCTCGGGTAGCGAAGTTTTGCCAATGAAGATTTACTCTCATTCTGGTTTGTCAATCAAGAATATCTTCACTCGTAGCCACCTTCTTTGTGTTTTTCCGTTTATGCCCAGCTCGAGGTCAACATAACCAAGTTTCGATAATTTGAGGTCGGTTGTGCCATCCGCCAATGTAATCTTCTGCGATACACCGGGCACGGCTTCTACTAATCACGAATACCTCTGTAACGACGCAACTGATTCTTCTGCGCCGCTGTCGAGGATCGCATTCGGCACTCTGTCCCTGCTTTGAGGTATCGTAGCCTGTTTCACCACCGTCCTTAGCTCTTCTTGCCTCAGTGCCCCGTGGTTGTTCATCTGCTACATTCGAGAACGCTAGGTCAACAGTGCCGATGTCGCTTACTACGTCGCACAAAGCCTTTATTTTTTTCTATGCGTTGAGCGATTTCACCCAGGGAGAATTTGATAGGGCAAGCTTTAGCTTTATTTTTCCGGCTTCTTTCTCACTTGCACCCGTAATAGTTCATTTAGGCATTTAACGCATCCTGGTGCTGACTATTTTCTTTTAAGTTAGACCTTTTTACGCAACCTTCCGCAGCACCCATATACGTATTTAGGGACCCCATAGACGTTCCTTGGACGGGCCATTGAACCTTCTCTCTAATAAGGCGGAGGGTATCTTTGCCTTCATACGACACATGCACTTCTAAATATTTTCGTAAGTGCTCTATGAGGTTTGCCTCTGTCACACCTACGCCTCTCAATTTCTTATTTATGCCAGCATCTACCTGCAACCAAATTTTAGTGGGGTTAATATTAAAGAGGAATTTTGTATATGTCGTATATTTCTACAACCTTCAGTACCTCGTCTATCTTTCTTGTTTTCATCTTCTTAAATTTCAATCCCAACATTCACCAGATTTGCGCGGGTGGCAATATTGTGTTACTTTTGAACCCCTGTCTTATTTATGTTACCAGGGCGCTCAAACTTTATAGTTGCGCTGATAAATGCGCAATATCTTGTCGATCGTTTGTTGATCGTACGTCGGAGAGAGCCGAAGCTGCTCTCGTATCCCTGCTGTAAGGCGTTACGGGCGACCTTATTTCTTGTGGCATTGATGAGCGTGTTTGGTTCATAGTAACGAGCCTGTTGCCTTCTTCCGAGCTAGGCGCGAGATATTCTCATCGTTTTCGCCTGGTCTCTTCTGGCCTGTGCCAGTTGCGCCGCGAGTTGTTAGATTTGCGATCTGGATTGCGCATCAGATTCGCTTCTTCTTCTCTGCTAACTAACCATCGTGTCAGTTACATCTAACGCCGGCTTCTTTGAGATTTCTTTTCTCGGGCCAGAGCCTCGCCTAATCCTTCGATAGGCTTATGTAAGTGCTTTTCCTTCTCGCGGTTCTATGATTCACTCACCGGCACTATGTGCTTTGGTATTCTAAGCGCAAGTTGGTGCTGTGAGTTTGTCTTTGCTACCCACTTAAATAGTTACATTTTCCTCGGGCATTCCGGGTTCTCTATTGTAGTAAAATTTGCCTTAGCTGCGCCTTCCATTCTTACGGAGGCGCTACGTTCGGCCATCTATTCCAAATCAGGGAAAAACCGTCCCTCTTCACCTTCAAAGAACCAAGTCGGCGTACTTTGCTTGAGTAGTCTGAGTGAATGCTTCTTACGCGCTTTCAACAATTATCCGAAATTCTGGTCTGCGCTTTCTCTGTAGTGTTTATTTGCTGTCAGCATGTGCGCCAAACGCTCTGTTAGAGGTATTCCATCTTCCTCATATTCCACCAGCGCTAACTAAAGCAGCATAGGATATCCCACTCTTCTTATGGATATCCTTCTCTTCCAGCAGGGCGACTGCTCTTCCCGTTAGACGTTGTTGCGCAGCGCGCAAATCTTTCTTGCAAATGATATAGTGCAAAGATGTAGATCTTCTTAATGACTGACCGTGAAATTCACAGTCTTTCTTCTTGATTTAACGGATCTTTTTCTTCACATTTAGCGTGGTCATTACGGCACTCCCAGTGGCGCTCTTCCTGGCGCGGGCGGCGGTTTTCTTCCTTAAAACGAGGGCGCTCCTTTCCCCATGCGCGCATAGTATTCTGGAAGCGATACTAACGGCGGAATTTGCCTTTACCTCCTTCGTTGTAGCAATGTGTTCCTTTCTAGCAGTCTGCCCAGGTGCCCCCTCAGTGAGAACGAGTATCTAATTTTTCTTCCACAATAGTGTTTTGGTTACCTGGTTCATTCACGGGCTCTTCTTGTGTATAACCCCAACAGGGTTGTGCAGCAACGGATCCACCGTCGGATGGGTGTTCCACAACACCACTTCCTCCACTTTCCCGCTGAAGTACTCAAACTCTTCCTTCTTCAGGATCTGAAGCCGGTACTTTAGGAGCGTCAACCTCACTTTCAGCTTCTTCTTTTGCGTCAGTTATTGACTCCTAAATAGGTTCGTTGCCTCCTCGGCTATAGTTTTACCATGTTAATTTGGTGGAAATATATGTTGTGCACTCATGTTAGCGTCTTCTTCTGATTTCTTATTAACGGCATCACGTCTTTCCTTTCTTGTCTGCCTATCTACGTTCTTGAGCACCTTTCTTTACAAATTCTTGTCTCTACAGTTTTCGCTCTTGATCCGGATCATTTCTTGTCAACGACATTTTCAGCTTCTTGTATCTTGAACTCTTCCTTCTTATTAACATCCTTCCGATAGATAGATATAAATCAACCAATTATGAATCTTTACACTTAGTATTGGTCGGCCTCTCGTGGTATTCTTTTGTCGAATGTTACTTTAGCTCATCTCTTTTATTTCTTAGTTAGTGATTGATTGGATTCTTCACTATGGCCTTAGCCGATATAGTGATGACAAAACCTATCTACCAATTATATTATCCTATTTTTATCGATATTATTGTCATTCTTGCCCAACTTAGTGGTACGCTATAGCGGACTGCTCATCCTATACTTCTCTATACTCGTAGCGGTACAGTGGCTACTACAGCATCTCCCTAGGTCCTAACGGTATAAATCGCTTAGGAGCTCATAGGATATAATGCAATGGTATGCTCAGTTGCCGCTGAGGTATACATCTATATAACACAAAAATCTTAACAGATTGTTGCATGGCAGTGTTTACCTCAGCAATAATTAGTACTTTCAGTGAACACTTGTTGGTCTCGTATCTCAAGAAAGTAATGAAAATACATGGCTCTAGCATAATCTGTTAATAGTATTTCGTGCATAGTTTGTGGCAGTTAATCTTATCTTTTCGCATATATCGGAATACGGGCTATTTTTAAGGCACTATTTTATTTTATCTCAGCGTGGCTCAGTCAGTATTGGTACTTGCCCTAGCTGCGACATATGTAGCTGATATATATATTAACACAGCTAGCAACCTCATTCTTGTAATTGGTACTTAAATCGTTTATAATACCCTTGTATTCTATTCCTTTCTGGTCCATTTGCATTTTAGGTGAAACTGTACAAAATTGTAAAGCCAACTTCTCGTCCATTTATTAGTTCATATAAAATTTAATTTAAAGAAAATTTTTATGATCTTATAATAGGCAATAAAGTGTTTGAAGTATGTTTTTTCGCTTGTGTTACATGAAATCTGGGAATTTCGGATATCTTTTATTATATCCACTATAAAACAATGATGAAGACGGACACAAAAATTTTACTAAATGTCAGTAGTATATCTTCAACTTACGCTACAACCGATAACAGATATTGTTAAATAACCTGAATGCTTGTTATGGGGTGTCGATATATGCATCGACTGTGTCTATAATAAAGACCAATGATATCAAATTAACCTAAACCACGTAATAAGATCTTCTAGAAACCTTGAAACAGATTGAAAATTTTATGTAATACTCCATAGATCATCAATTTATAAACTTAAAGCAGTATGAAATGAAAATATGTTATAAAGAAAATAACACATAACGTATTTCTTAGTTCTCGTATTAAAGTTTTCCTGAAACATAACATTATCCACTAGCAGAGCTTAATCACTTAAGAAAAATCCCAACTACTTGTTTTGATAAAACATTGTATTAGAATTATTACTTGAAGCTAAGAAAACAATTCTAAGTATCCTTTTACTCGGATTTATTTACATTTAAGAAACAAAAATTTATACTTAACCTCACTAAGAATCCCGCAGATATAATGATTCCTTCTGCACCTCAAAACAAACGAATTCTGATTTCATATTTAATCTATCATATATGCATAACCCTAGTTTTCTGTGACTAAGATAAAGTTTGCTCTGAACATGTAAGTGTTGAAACATTAAACTTCTCACTCTTGGTCTGGTTGTAAGAGTTTTTAGCTTAGATAACCATCAATAACTAAGCAAGAAGTTGCTTCACTCAATTTTATGTTTTTTCTCAAAATTTTAGATATATTTTCATTTAAAATTAGACCGCGTAAATTGCTGTTTTTCTCAACTTTAACGCGTGAAGTATTTGGAAAGGTTTCCAACCTCCAAGTAGGTCACCCTAAATAAAGTATCTGGAATATGACTCCTCTATAGCCTAGAAACATATTAACAATTAAAATAATGTGTTAATTTTAGTATAGAACAAATAGATTTTACTGTTATAGAATTCTGGATTTAGTTATTAGGAAACTATCCAATTTACAAGATCTCAGAAGCTCTGAGAAAGAAAACCCTTAGGGCTACAATGTCCAGCTGGTGATGATGTAAAATAACAAGCTATTCTTAACAACTTTATCAAACTCATGATATATTTATATATCTATCTATATATATATATTAAATTCTTTTTATTCCTTTAAGAGAACTCTGGGAGTTAGCTTAGTGATAACAACTATATATATATGAGTACAAGTATCCAAGATAATTATTTTCCTCTCGTGAAAAAATAGTGTTGTGTATATTTTCGGACATACTTTAATAAAATATTGGTAGTTGGGTATGGGTTAAATAAATATATTTTTATTTTCCAAATAGAGTTAAATGTGAAAAAATACTTGTTTTCAGATATAAGTGGTAGTTAATGTATCGAGGAACCAGACATACTTCCCACTTTGTAGCCCTTGGCTGGTTGCATCAAACAAATCTAATGTTAAAAGCATGGACCTATGAAGTATTTAATTTTTAATACATTTTTCTATTCATATACATGTATATTTTTACTAAGAATCAGCTCATCTAGAGCCCTGAGCAGTCAATAATTAACTCCTCCCCACCAAGACCATGGACAGATCACAGTATAGTACTAGGATTTCTTTAACTCTCTTATTGAATTCAATTTATATTATTATTCTTCAGTGGTTGTGGTTTAACTTCATACACTCTCTTTTCTCAACTAGCACTTTTGGGAACTCATGCTCTGAGATTAACGGATGAACACGAGTAAAGAAAATCTGGATATGGTCTTATAATTGAGTAATATGGTAACAATAAATTTGGGCCATATAGCCCATTACTCAGAATGAGTACAGAACAAGAAAAAGAAGAAATCTTTGAAGATGAATTGAGAGAATCCTTAAACAATTGGCAAATATTTAAGAACAATGTTGATGAAGGAAATTATAAATTTATGGATACAGCTTCAACTCTCGCAGAACTTGACTACAATATAGACAATTATCTTCGACTACAAAAGTCCTTCCTGGAAATGCACAACGCGTTTTCCTTTGTCCTTACAGATGTTCAAAAAAATACATTTGGTGAAACTACTCGATTAAGAAAACTTGAAAAACTTCTTATGACAAATAAATCTCTTAAAAATAAACTAAAAGCTGCTAACTCAATAAAATCCCAAAACGATGATTTTCAGAACAAATTAAATCAACAAACATCTGAGTTAACGGATAATATCCAACGGCTAGAAGGTTCATTGGAGAAAAAAGAAGAGGAAATTAATTCGTTGAAAAATAAGTTATTAACGGTCATGAACAATACACCAAAAAGTTTTATGGATGAGGAAAGTCCAAAAGTGTTGGAACTACAAAATCAAGTTGATGAAGAAGTATTGCTGTTGAAAAGAGAACTCAAGGGTGTAAAATCTAAGGTGTTTAAATATGAAAAGGAAAACTCTATTTTGGAGGAAAATTTGGAAAAGATTAATATGGAAAAAGCTCAGTTTGAGAAAGATTTGATGCTAATTAGACAAGAAAAGAGTGAAATTAATCAGAATCTTAAGAAAAACACAGAGGATTTATCTTCAGCTCATAAAGAAATTAGATACTTGAAAGCAAAAATAATTAATTTACCAAAAGAAGAATATGTTGAACAACTTAAAGAAAAAATAGCTTTTTTCGAGTTGGTTGAATATAATGTTGAATATCCTGAAGTCTTACAGTCCTCTATCGGAATAGATAAGTTATTACTAAATAAGCTACGTAATAAGGAAGATGAAATAACGAAACTGAAACGACGTGTTGATAGTGAAAGTAAGAATATACTATTAACTCAAAAAGAAAGAAACTATAAAAAACCACAACCTAGAAAAGTGTATATGGAAGAAAAAGCAGCAAATACAACAAGAAAACAACTGATGTTTCAATTGCGGAAATCTCAAACTCCTGTTGATGAATTTTGGAAGTTAGTCATGAGAAAGCAGAGTTCTAGGTTAATACTCTTTGGATATATTTTGACTCTACATTTTCTTGTCTTTTTGGTGACCTCGTTAAAAGCAGAATAAAGATTTTAGTATTACTAGTTTGGTTTTGAAAATGTAAATATTTTCGTCATTCGGTAAAATATTTTATACCAAAGAATACTGAAGTAAATCGTTTCGGTAATGAAAAACCAAATTCATTCCATTAATATCAAAGAATATATAATTCAGATCCAACTAACTAAATATAGGATTACCATAAAGGAATATTATGATATTAAATAAACATAATTTAAGAAAGTTGATGTATAAAATACAATGGTTATAGTTATATAAAAGTGTTAAGAGCTTATAACGTTTGCTCTATGTACTAAAGAGACTATATTTTCAATAAGTAACTTTTCAACTTGAGAAAGTATCCAACGCGGCTCCGAGCCACTAGTAAGAATAGGGAGTTTATCATATCTTTCCTTATTCCATGTCTAGCTAGTACTTTCTTTCAACCTTTGCTATGCTAAGAGTTACTTTAAATCCATGGCATATATAACAGTACCCTATTGAGTTACTGAATTATTCCCGCAGAGTTAAAATCCTATGTTAAAATAGCACGAAGAAATATTGATAGGTTGCAACCTGATTGGAACCAGGTTTTAAGTATGTATATAAGTGACAGGCAGCAGAGCATAAGTGTTCATCAATTGTTCTATTTAGGGACAAATCATCTGCTCTGTTGCTTCTGCATGAAACTTATTTCGGCTAGATTTTCTACATACGTCAGAATTTTCCACGGCATATTAACTGATGTACTTTATGGACCTGTATCACAAATTTCATAAATTAGAAAACTTGGACCGGCTTTTTGAACTGTTTTCCTTTCTATATATAGTTGGTAATGTGTTAATTTTAGCTATTTAACAACTACATCAGGTTGATTAAGATTTTAGGTTAAATAGTTAATGCTGCGTTAATCGACAATACTATGTACAGTTTCAAGAAGCAGTTAACCTATTCTAATTATGTTTGAGGATTATTAGGGGCCATAGTTCAATACATGTTGTTTTCCATAACAATAAAATAGTACACTGTGTCTTATGTCTCGTGTACCCGCTCCCTAATTCTATTTGTATCACTTTTTGAAAAGAAACATTATACCTAGTTCAGACAAAGTAGTGGACGTTGCTATGAAGCAGTATAGGTAATAGGGGTCCAGAGATGCGTTTTATGCATTGTCAGTTTCTCTCTACTTAGTTTTCTTCTTAACAAAGTAAGTAAGTCCAATTAATTAATCAAATAAACACTTGAGAAGGCAAATTGAAAGATTTGTATTACCCGAAGCAATAACTCATTGCTATTATTACGCTAACCGTGACCTAGTATTCAATAATTGCAACCATCAATCAGGAGATAATGCTCTTGTAAAGGCAATTCGCGTCATCTGTGTTTATATCCGCTCCTAGATCAGGTGTTGCTGTATTTCCGTAATAACCCCAGCACTGTTAGATATTAATCTGGCGAAAGCATACTTCAATGTGTGTGGTTTAAGAGTACCTGGTGCATCTCTAAAAAAATGTCTGAGGATAGTTTTGACTTCTTCTACTGAAGTTATTCATGGATTTTTTCTATTTCTTTGGCTGAAACTCTTACTTGAATGGTTATATGATGAAAGCTGAGTTGATCTATGCGGTTTCCAAGATTTTATTGGAGCTAATAATTCATTTTTGGGTAAGCTGCAAAGCTAGACACGGATCAGGATAATAAACAGAAAACTCTCGGTAGAAAGTTGGTACTCTTCTCTTGTTGCTTTGAACTTAGAAGTAACCATTCCTTTTCTTAGTACAACTTTTAGTTAACTACTTAAACACATAATGTGAAAGAAGAGAAATTTCTTCTTAGGAACAAAACTTGGAAAAAGACAGTTTAGTGCGCGACATAAACTGTTGCATATTTCTCAGGCAAAACACTAGAAATCAAATTTCAACCTGGATAATCGATAAGACAGATCAACTAAGAATCAGAATACTGAAATATCAAGAATTTTTTTTTCTAAAAAGAGATGTTACATCCATCTGGGTTTGCAATATTTCTGTTTCACATCACTCAAGAAAAATTAAGTGCCAGAGCTTACATGAATTACTAAGATTATGAGGCATATCCTTTAGACAAGATATTTATTATTAGCCCTGGTAATTCTAATCTTTTCTAGGCTCAGGTAACTGTTTGACATAGCAAGAATCTAATTTTCATTCGTTTCTTAGATAATAACTAACATCATTCACTTACCATGTTCACACAAAAGAAAGAGTCTAAGGCGGATTCAGACCACTTTTCTACGTCTTCGAAAAAAAACAAACAAAAAATTGGGACAAAAGCTTGTTTTCACTAAACCTGAATCCAGCATTTATGAATTGATCACGATTGATACTCCTTTTTTTAAGGTTATAGCATCATGTAGTAAACATAAAAAGCTAGTTAATACAAAAGTAGCTCTTAGCCCTTAGTCCACTACTGCAGAAACAACACTGGCTCCAAACAACAGTCTTTACGAGTTAACCATAACATTTGAGGAAGTTTGCAAGTATATTACGTAAAAACCATATCGTTGTTTTGCGATTTGACTTAGTAATCTTAAGGAAGCTACTCAAAAGTACATGCAGTGGTTACTTCGGCTGGGCTAATTTCCAAGCTGTTACCTGAAAACATATTTCGAGTTGTGTTCTTTGCATTTTATTTCTTGTCTGTAATATGTTCGTTCAGTGCTCTGTGTAAAGAAGAAAAGAAACTCTACATAGTTCATAAACATATGATGGTTCCTGTTCAAACAAAACAAGAGTTGATCTATTTGAATATGTAGAACCATATGTAACTTTTTCCTTGTTGATGAAGAAGAAGAAACTCATGTTTACAATAACTAAAGTGGTTCAACTATGTATTCAATTTAATAATTGTTTTTAAAAGTTTGTTTATTCTATTAAATTATTTCAATACCATTTAATAACGGATATAACTTTATTTTTGTACCCCTTATTTCATTATTAAAATAGATTAAATATTAAATGGGGATATTTTTGGAAAATCTTCAATATTGCGACAAGGTTGAAATGGGATCAGAATGTGATAAGAACAGATGATACCATCATAAATAAATATAAGTATCAACATAATATTAATAATACATCTATTTTAATATAATTTTAGTTAATAAAAGTTTAGTAGAAAGTATCTAATACTTCTACCAGTAATGTTCCAATTTGACAATAGTAGCTTCAATAATATGACTTTCCTACCTTCTTTGCCTGTAAAAGTTGGGCCAAGTATCACAATTTCAAAAACGAGACATCTCATTAAATATGTCTCGATTATTTTTATAAAAGAAATTGGTATTATTCCCATTAAATACGAGACACTGTTTTTTATTTTGTACTCTCAGTTTCTCAACTTCTTTGTTCCCGTATAACTACAATTAACCGACAAAAAGAAATCACATTGTGTTTAAACAAGTTTCTGGTAAGAAATAAAAGAACAACTTTTGAACAGGAATAGAAACACACAAAAAACACAAACACAACTGAAAAACAAATTAAATATGAAAGCATTTAGAAATTTAATCACGTCAGCTGCCGTAAAAGCACAAAAACCAAAGGGGAATAAACTCCTATCCCCACTGAACTCTCTCGAACCTTCAGCACCTCAAATTGTTGTTCCTCAGTTCCCAGGTCCACAGTCACAAATCCTTTTCAATAAGTTAAACACTCTTCAACAAGCTGGATCTGTTCAATTCTTCGCTGATTACGAAAAATCTATTGGGAATTACATTGTTGATGCAGATGGAAATACTCTTCTTGACTTGTACATGCAAATCTCTTCCATTCCTTTGGGTTACAACCATCCAGATTTACTCCATGCAGTTCAAGCTCCAGAAAACCTTCAGCATTTAGTTAACAGAGCTGCTTTGGGGAATTTCCCACCTTCAGATTGGATTTCCCGGCTTGAGAATTCCCTTGTTAAAATTGCTCCTAAAGGATTACCTGAAGTTACAACTATGCTTTGTGGATCTTCTTCAGTAGAAAACGCACTGAAAACTGCTTTTCTTTGTTTTCAACAAGATAACTCACCACAAAATTTGGACTTGAATGACCCAGTTATTCTTGAAAGTTGTATGAATAATAAAGCTCCTGGAAGTCCTGATCTTATTGCACTTTCGTTTAGAGGTGGGTTCCACGGAAGAACTTTAGGATCTCTTTCTTTAACTCGATCAAAACCAATCCATAAAGTCGGAATTCCTGCATTTCCATTTCTAGCGGTTGACTTTCCGAATACAAGGTATCCGTTGAATAAATTTGTTGACGAGAATATTCTAGAAGAAAAAAGGTGTTTGGAAGAGTTTGAAAGCGTTTTGGATAGTGAAGAGAATAAAGGAAGAGTTGCTTGTGTTATAGTTGAACCTATTTTATCTGAAGGTGGAGATAAGCATGCGTCAAGAGAGTTTTTTAATGGAGTTCGAAAAATTACCAAGGAAAGAGGGATTTATATGATTATTGATGAAGTACAGACGGGAGGAGGAAATACAGGAAAGATTTGGCACCATGAGAACTTTGAGTTGGATGATTCCCCAGATCTTGTTACCTTTAGCAAAAAGATGTTGACAGGTGGTTTCTATGCAAGAGAAGGTGTTAGAGCACAATTGCCTTATCAAGTATTTAATACATGGATGGGAGATCCGCATAAGTTGGTATTATTGGAGAAAGTTATTGAAGTCATTGAAAGAGATAACTTGTTGAATTTGGCTTTAGCAACTGGAGAACAGCTTATGAGTGGAATTCAAGCCCAGATTGAACAATATCCAGAGAAATTGTCTAATCTACGAGGTGCAGGAAATTTTATTGCATTTGATGTGGCTTCTCCACAGAAAGTACCTGAGTTTCTTACCGGAATGAAAGATGAAGGCATTAACATGGGCACAAGTGGTCAACAGAGTATTAGATTAAGACCATCTCTAACTTTGGGAGAAGAACACGTTGAGATATTCTTGAATGCTTTAAGAAATGTTGTCACAAAGATATAAAATTGAAGTTGGATGTGATCTTATGCTGCTGAAGAATGATTAAATATGTTGGAAGATTGAAGTCAAAGTAATTCTTTAAGTATTGTCAATAATACTCTCTAGTTTGTATTATCATGAAGTTGCAGTTCCTCATGAAAAGCTACCTGTTTTTCTATGATAAACTTTGAGACAGTTCATCTTTAAAACGCTTTAAGAATAATTTGTTGATGAAAGCTCAGTCATAATTACAATATTAGAAATCTAATGGGCAGTTGATACAAACCTATAGACCAATGGTGGAGTAAATGCAAAACAGTTTCAATTACTAGATATACTTTATAGGATTTGTGTTCTTTAGTGCTACTAGTTTTCTACTTGTTCTGTACTTGTTGTGTTTCTACTAGTTCTTTAACAGTCTCTAGGAGTTCTAATAGGATGAAAGGATAATGAATATTTGATTCGTGTTTGTCATCCGCATTATGTTTGAAGTAATGTACATCATGCAACTTAATATTTAACACAAATCGAAAGAAATTACAAAAAAAGATAGAGATAAACTCACAACATCTGAAACGAATGTTGAACCGTTCAAAAGATCTCCATGTAGTATATATGTTCAAGTATGAGTGGCAATTAGATGTTTCACCAAGTTTCAGACAGATATTTATACATTTCATTGTTCTCTTTTTACAACAGCTGCAGATATAAATCAAAGTACTGGATGTGTCTCAGGATTATTTACTTTGGGGTGAAAAAGATACGATTTTGGTTCATGAATTGTCAAGGAAACTTTACTAAGGATGTTTGAAGATCTTTACGAGGCGTTCAGACATTTGCTTGAAAATATCATGATTTTGCGTTTAGTGTATTTTGAGATTGTTTGTTGAAAAGGATGTATTGCTTTCATCAACTGCTATGGTAACCGATGATGCGTTTCATCTTTTACTCTATATTTCACACAAAATATTCTAGTTGGTTTTCATGGAAACCTTTTATTTGCCTTGTTCTATTTTCTCAGTATAAACTCAAACTAGTGGATTTTTGCAGAGATTGGTGTAGTTCATCTAACTGAATATATTCTTAGTTCTATTAGAAACTATCTAGTTGGAGGATATATTGGAACTATGATTTCTTTTTATGTTAGACCCTTTATGCCGTCCCAAAAGAAGATTTGGGATCTTAATCCTCTTTGGAGTTCTTTGATATTCATATACATCAGAAGATGTTTGAGTCTTGAGTCTACCATTGAGACTGCAATATAAATGAAAATGTGTTCACGCCCATTGTTGGCATCTTCAAGTTCAATTCCTTGGATTCCAATTTGAAATTTTGCTGGTCTATGTTTATTAGTACTTACTTGGTTTTTGGTAAATGTATTTCAAGTTTTTTTTTATTATTTGGAAAATTGGATTTGTTTTTTACTTTGAAGAAAGATGGAGTTTAATATCAGTGTATACAGTAGTTTTCTTTTTATTTGCAGATTGTTCGTTGAAATGCTTTCTCTGTATCTAAATGTAGAGCTGAAGACATGTTCTAGATTATGTAAAATATCTTCTTACAGTAACTCGATATCTCTAAAATTTGCTCCATGGTAAATCTATACTTATATAGATAAACTTGTTTTATTGTTTACATCTATTTACATGACAGATGGTATTTTATTTCCTTCTATTAACCATTTAGAGTTCTATACTATAAATAAACTGCACTGGTCTCTATATTTTGTTGTATTATAGAACCTAGAAGAAGAATGGAACAAAAAGAGCACTTTTATGTGAACAGCTCTTTAACAGAATTTGCAGTGAAATTTTAAAAGATACTTTTTAATATTTTCTTCTGGAGTGTCTTCATGGAGTTTATTCTCTTTATCAATAATAACCACTTTGATCTTATCTACATTCATATGAGCGCCTATAACTTTTTCCATTTATTTAAAATATGTGAGAAGAGTGATATTTTGCTCATCCGTTCAAGTTATTAAAGCTATGTCATCAATAAAATTAAGGCAGTTAAATTATTTTCTTTGGCGTTCACGATACAGGGTAACTTTAGTTGTGTTATTCTTCTAATGGAGTTGAGCAAGAAAACAAACATAGTAGAGAAGAAAGTCTCATTTTACAGAACATCTAATGTGCAAAAACCTTATTTGAAACTTTCTTTGAAGCTTAGTTATTTTCACACTGAATACAATTTCTCTTCTTTTTCTTTTTAGGTGCTTTATGCCCATAGAAAGCAAGCCTAATGAAGTCATAATTAATAAAATCAAGTGCTTTCATATACCAACAAGAGAAATCACAAACAAACACTGCAAAAGAGCATCTGTCTATTGAATCTACGCAGTATATTGATCATGTATATTGTGTTTCTGTCTTTACAAATAGCTCCTTGATATCAATGGAAACCTCCCACAATCTGTTTAACGCAGGTGGAGATATTATTTGTTGCAGATTTGTATATCCAGTGTAACAGGGCTACAGTTCCATAGAAAACAGAAGCATTTTCATCGCACTTTTGTCGGAATGATATTTATCTACGCTGATGTATGATACGCCACTCTTCCAATTCTACCAATACGACAATTGCCCAAAATAAGAAATCAAGAAACCAACAATTACAATTAAAATTACAAATGGATAATAAATATCCGATGAAGCTCAATGATTGACCAAGTGAGAAAGAAAAGAGAAACGTATGCATTTACATGAACAAGTTACACTTATAGTTCAAGTTGCAAACAGAGATATGGAAATTGAAACCATTTTCAAAAATTTCAAAGTTTTAAACACCCGATTTAAAAATACAAAAGCTATACATGAACAAGACCAAGGATGGAAGAAGTGAACAAAAAAAGTAAGAGTTACTTATTTATGCGAAGGGGACATATCTATGGTTCAAGAATCAAGTATGAACTAGCTAGAACAGGGGCTAGAGTTAGCTTTTGGCAAAGAGCTAACCATAGACCCACACAGATCTACAAAACCAGATCCATAACCCTTGCTTGGGGTTTAGGTAGAAGTTTTTTAATTTCTCTTAAATTTCAAGAAGAAAGGTGTATTGGGGGTGGGCGTTGGGATCAGTATTGAAAGCTGTTTAGAAAAAGATACGTACATTGTGGGTTTCCTGATTGGGGGACGGGCATAGGGATCAGGATGTTCTTATTTTATGGGGCCGTTGGATGAAAAGTTTGAAAACTGATCTATTAAACGGCCTTCAAGATATGTACAGAAGCTATCCCACGATTCATAAAATAATCCCGTGATTGATCTTATAGTAGTTCTTACACACATTTACTATCCCACGATGCATAAAACAATTCCGTGACTGATCATGAGGCTCATGGATTTCAATTCAATATATTCTATTTGGTTTTACGAAGACGTGTTTGAAGGGTTTCTACTTAATTACAATGAAGATGTTGATCGAGGTTGTTGTGAAGTGAGTACTATGTAGGAAACTTCGCACGAGAAAACGGAGTTGCTAGAAGAAAAGGTTGTAGGTGAGTACTTTATAGGAAAACTTACTTAAGTGCTAAAGTTCAAGCAACTTTGACTTCTAACAACACTGCCTTTTCTTCGCATCTTCCTCTTTCTCGGTGATAAGATTGTTGATCAAGAATGTTGAGAGAGTGACATATCCACATCGGAAAAGTCACCATCTGCATTTTGTTTCAATGCCTCTGTCATTTTTTTTTGACAGTTGCATATGCTTTTCGCCACCCCTCATCTGTACTATGTTGAGCTTCTTCACATAGGTCCCTGCATGCTGTCTTGAGCATAGAAAATCTTACACCAGGTTTCTTTGGAACTTTCAAATCTTTAAAGCCAGGAACTTTCACATTGAAATTTAAGATTCCTTCTTCAGAAGTTGTTGATCGTCCAAGTTTCTTTAATGCAAATTCATGAAGAGGATGTTCTTGAAAACGCCATCTAGGCAATAGATTTGCTTTTTCAATATATTTTCTTTTTGATCTGACACAGATCCTAGCATAGTGACGACAAGGTAGTTTCAAATTAGTCCATGTAGAGCAAGTGCATTCAGGATGAACCCAGCCATTGATATCTCTCACTTTAACATTATACAATCTAGAAACATCATTCTCTGTTTCTGAAACAATATAGGTCCGGCATCCATTATCAGCAACAACGTAGCATCCAGTCACCTTCTTAATTTCACTGGTCAACATCTTATCAACCTCCTCAGAAATATCTTCCCCTTTGGAAATTAGTTTATTCAACTTTTTCAATGTAGAATTTGTGTAATCAACAACTTGCTTTTCATGGAAACTGATTAGTTGATCAATTGTCCAATTTTTTTGTTTTGATGAAAGTTGACCACTACCCTTAAATTTAGCATGAAACCCTTCAACACGTTGAGTAGAAACATGACCAAATGTTACCTTTCTTTTTACATAGGTACAACATATATTTTCTTTCTGTACATTAATATATTTTAGGAACTGTTGTTGTTCGGGTTTTGGAAAATCAAAGTTTAGCTTCTGAAAATGGGCATCTAGTTTTTCAATTGTATGAAAGTCCTCCCTCACAGCCTGATTGACACGATCAAGGAAGTCACTTATATAGGGACTCCTTAATCCCTTTGTCCCAGATGAAAAAGATGCAGCAAAATGTTTAACACATCTCACATGTTCAGCTCCAAAAAATTTTGCTGCTTTTGCTAACGCCAAGGAACCATCGCTCATCATAACTTCTGTGTGTTCAAGACCAAGATCCTTCAATCCTCTGATCACTTGCTCATGGTTCTCGGTATGCATTAATGTACAACCAAAATTAACAGTTTTCATGAAGCAATCAATTCCCACGGGGAACATTGCTACAAAAATGTAGCGTGACAAACCGTGGGTGGTGTCAATTTGTATTGACTTCGAATAAATATTTTTTAGTTTTACTTGTAGTTATTCTTAAAATGTTAAACCTTTTAGCCTAGGTCTTCCTTCTGTGTCATTTGAGTAATAAAGTTCAAAGTTTCCTCCATTACTTAGACATCTTTTACCTGTTTTAATTAAAATTGGAATATTAGTATCTTCTGAATCTCTTCCTTCTTCTCTAGCCTTCTTTAATTGACGCTTTAGCAAGTGTTTGTCAAAGTAAATCCCTGTAAATTCCCGATGAAGTGTCACTTCCACTGATGTTAAGGGAGTGTCAGCAACTCCAAGGTACGTTAACATTCTTAATTCAGCTGGTTTCAAGCCTGAGAGAAATTCTCTTTCATTTTTCTTTACTTGTACTGCATGTCCTAAGTGATCTAAGCATTTTACTTGGAAAATGTTTTTTTTCCTAATTTGAGGTCAAATTTAAAGTTTAACTCAAAAGTGCAATTTTTAGAAGGCACACATTTTAATTTACCTCTACGCATCATTTTTTTACTAAATCCAAAGATTTTTTTAGTTTCATATTCAGAAAAGCTGTGGGAGGACTATTTTCTAAGTCTATATCGGTTTACAGCTAAGTTCTTCACAACTTCAAACATCTCTTCTGGTGCAGAGCCTCTCTAACTGATCCAACTGTCGTTTCTTTCGATTTGGGTTGGTTCTTGGAGGTCTACTTCCTCTTTGGCAGGGACAGAAAGGTGTGTTTCCATACCTAAAATTTCTTGCTTGTTGTTTTCACAAATTTTGGGAACATAGAATTGGGAATTGAAGTTCTGCTATTAAGCTTCCGTTAAGTTTTATGGAATTCCACCAAAAATCACTACCGGTACACCATTTCCTTATCGCGTTAAAACCCTTTGCAATCCCTAACAGAAGAGTAGCGTAAACAACGCCAGCGTAAAAAAAACCTGGTTCCCGCAAAAAAGGATACACAGAGCAAGCGAGCGTAATGTAGTGGTTATATTTATTTTGTTTCAGCTTAGGTGTTGTAGTGGTTCCTGAAACGCCTTGACACCTGGTTTAGTTATGTGAATTGTCACTCGTGAGATATGGTTTTTGTTTACGATGTGTTTATTCTGCTATATGAAGGATATTGAATGTATTTACAGTGATAAAATGCTGTTTATGATATATTTCTAGGTGTTTCTTGAATTAAATGTCATTTCTCTTTGATTTGAAGACGTATTTATTCATCTTTCTACCTTCGTATTTGGTGATATTTTCGCCCGTGATGTTGTTTGAAGGTGTGTACTTTACTGATGTTTCCACGCTGCCGATTTACATTGCGCGATATTGATTGATATAGGGAGAATTCGAGATAACGTTAGTTACAATTGACGAGAAATGGTAAGCCTGATGTTAGTTATGTGAAATATGCTGATATTATTATACATATGATTGTTATTCTTCGGTATTGGAAATACTTTGAAATATACTAGTACGAACTTTTCCCTTGATATATAGTAGTACAGTGTGTGATTTTTTAGCCGTTATAAGAGATAATTGTTAATAAGTTTTGTTGAAGAAAGAATAAGAAAAGTTTTCTATATACTAAGAAGGTACCTAAAAGCTTTGTGAAGTGTTGATTTTTGGCCACGTGTATAAGCATCTACTTTTTTCTCAAGTATACACGATAAGTATTATAGTAACTAAAGTCAATTTAGAGCATTTTAAGACTACTGAATCAGACAAGATCCACAGAATAGCTGATTAAATTAAGATTCTAAGGGTAGAGGCTATGATTAAACTAAGACAAATGATATTTGGGAAATAAATCGAAGGAATCTTGGATCAAGTTTTGGGTGAGATAATTGTGTGGGGAAAAGTTGAGAGAAAAGAGAGAAAAGAACGAAAAGATACAGCTTTAGAGTCATTTCAGATTATAAAGAAGCTGGAAGGGGTTGTGAGTGCTACAATAAGAAGAAAAAAGCTTTGCAGATTATTTAGCTGTACACTGTATTTCATTGTTTATGTTTTCTCTTTAACTATTCTTGTAACAATTTATTAAAAAGCCATAGTTGATTTACAAAACACTATTCATTTCTACTGATTCGTATGAAGAGTGGAATAAAAGTTCTTCACTTAAGAAAATTGTATGATCTACAAGAAAAAAAAATCTTATTTTCCTCTTGACCAATACGAAATATCTTTCTATTGTTCTCAATAAAGCGACTACAATCTTAAGAATAAAAGACAAAGGTTAGATGCTCCTGAATTTTTGAAGTCTGTATTGTTAAAGTGTTTAAAGGCATAAGATATAGTTTTTTGTGGAAGATATTCAAGTATATGGTTTCAATGCTTCCAATACTTTTTGGATGACAATCTTTAACAAGATTTTTTTTGCATACTGGTTTTTTTCACCTAGTAAAATCTAGATTGAACACAGACGGATTCATTGAAATAGAAATCTATAAAGTCTTATTTATTTTCTTAGATAGCTTGAGAGTTTTAATTTTCTCCAGAAGATGGATCAAGATCAGAATCTAAATCTGGGTGGTTTTTTGTCTTTTAGTATTGTATAGTTATTTTTTTGTTAATTTGAACTTTTCAACTTATGGGATCAAGAAGTTAAATTTCATACCAAGAACAAAGAGAAAAGAAAAGTCGCAATTGGGAATTATACTGAACTCTTTAGCTTAAAAGGTAAATCAAATGAACCATAAGTTTAACTATATCTTTTACGACTTGATACAGAAGGATTAAAGAAAATAAATCAGTTTCCTTGTTCTCTTAATTATATATTTCAAGAAAACAGCTCAGCTAAAATACTATACTCTGTTAGAACGAAGTTTATATTTAAAAGTTTTTCTTATTATTAAGTCTGCTTGGTACCGAATAATACTCTTCGGACCGTACAGTTATAAACAACTAACTAACTAACTATTTATTTATATTAACACCTTCCCTTCTTCGGTACTCAGCTAATACAACATTCTTTTAGTAAATCTTTTAAATTCAGCACTAGTTACAGCTCTGGTAAACATATCCGACAGGTTCTCTTCTCTGGGAACATATTTCAGTACAACTCCAATCCTTTTGAACTCCTGCCATATAAACTTAAATCTAGTATCTAAGTGTTTTGTCCTTCCTGTAACTTCCTGATTCTTTACTATTCTCAGTGCACTTTGACAGTCCATTAATATGTCTGTAGAGAATTCTACTTCTAACTCCTCAAGTAATAGAATGATATATTTTAGATCTTTCACAGCAATAGATAAACCAACGTATTCTGCTTCTGTACTACTAACAGTTACAATTGGCTGTTTTTTACATCTGTAATGTACTATTGTATTGTTGATGAAAATACAGCTTCCTGTTATTCCTTTTCTTTCTGGAGTAGTAGAATATGATGTATCTACAAACATCTGAACTCTATTTTTCTGCTGGATCCTATAAATCAACATCTTCTTCTCATTTGTTTAATATAGATATGCTAGAGTTTTCTTTGCTCGCTTCAATAAAGATTCTGTGGGCTCTTGTAAATACCTACTAAAATAGTGTGAGGAGTAAGATACATCTGGTCTGCTGGTTCCAGCTAGGTAGTTTATTGAACCTACAACTTGCTGATATAACTTTCTCTCGTTTAATTTCTTTTCTCCAATCGTATTAACTTCCGTTCTAGAGAGTGGAATCGTTACTGGCTTCATAATTTCTATTTTAAACTTTTCGCCGATTTTCTTAATTCTTTTCGATTGAGTTATTTCCATTTTTTTCTTTTGTTTTCCTACTGAATTCTACTCCGATAAATGTTTCGGCTTTATTTAAAGAATTTAGCTTAAACTTTCGTTTCATTTCTTTTTCAAAAACTTCTACTTGATTCTTATCTCCTGCATATAATAAATCGTCAACATATAAAAGAACAATTATCATATTTTTCTTCCCTTTCTTTTTATGAATATACATGACTCTGAACCTAAAGGAATTAGACCTAAATCCAGGAACACTTTACTTACCGTTTCATACCATGTTCTTGGAGATTCCTGGAGTCCATATATTGAAGTTGTGGCTTTCCAAACATAGTTCTTCCCGTATTTTTGTATGTTCCCAGTTGGAAGTTCTAAATAAACAGAATACGGCAATGTTCCGTATATGAATGCAGTTGTCACGTCCAACTGTTTTATGTTCCTTTCCATATCAATAGCCATAATTGTAAATAACCGAGTTGAAATAATAGAAGCTACTGGAGAATAAACTATTGCTGTTTCGGGTAATATAAGTTTTGAATAGTCCCCTTTTGCAACTATGCAAACCTTCGCAATATATTTGCCGTTTATATTCGGTTTCTTCACGAACAGTTCTATTACGGGAACCACTGTTTTTTCTTTTGGTCTTTCTACCACTTCAGATTCACCCACAGTTTCGAGAGACGTTATCTCCTTATCATACGCGTTTAACCAAGATTCTTTATCTTTCCTTCCCTCAATATCATTAAAACTCTTTGGTACAGTTGCAGATTCGGAAATAAATACTGAGTAAATAATGTTTTTTCTCGTTCTAGAACCCGTAATAATATTTGAAGTGTCTATGTCATCGAACTTTGTAGGATGAAACAATGTATTGGGGTTTACTTCTGAAGGTTGTTCTCGGCTTAAAGTTTCCGTATCTTCTATTTCAGAAATAGTTTCTTCGTCGGTCAACTCTTCTTCAATAACCACATCGAAATCGGTTTTTTTAAAAGACAAAGAAGAAAAGTGTTTATGAAATCTATCATAATTAGAGTTGAGCGTTCCTAGTTCATCCCACTTGGCATCCCTTACTTTTATCAACTTCTGTTTCTGTTTCAAATAAACTATCTGCATTTTTGATGTTGGATTGTAGCCTAGAAAGGTTGCTTCCTGCTCAGCTTGAAGTTTGAATTTATTATGTGCTTTTACAAATCCTCTTGAGCCAAGAACATATATTCTTTTTAGGTCAGGTTTCTTGCTGTAGACTAGTTGAAAAGCTGAGATATTTTTCTTTCTTGCAGTAAAGTTGAGAGTAAGTACAGAATACATTGAAGCTAAGCACCAGAATTTTACATCCAAGTTGGCTTGATATATTAGTGCCTTCGCTGAATGAAATATGGTTCTGTTGTAACGCTCCACTTTTCCATTCACACTGGGTTGATAAGCGCTGGAGTTTTCATAAAGTATTCCCGCTTCTTTTGAATACTTCTTTAACTCATGGAGCTCTGAACCATTATCTGAAAAGATTGCCTTTATTTTTACATTCAGGCTATTCTGTAGTTTAAGGATCAACTTTTTTATCTCAGAAGATATAGGACTTTTGACTTGGTCAATATTAATATAATATAGTTACTGAAGTTATCGACAACTGCCACTGCAAATTTATATCCTCTAATTGATGTTACAAAAGATCCAGCGGTATCTACGTGAATTTTTTCAAAAGGTTTTTTCGGAATGAATAAAGAAGTAGTTTCTGGATTTATGTTCTTCTTCGTTTTAGATCTACTTTGTTTTCCAGCTGCACATCCAATACAAAAACTATGGGTTAATGGTTTGAGTTTATTCTTTTTCAGGAGTATATTGTTTAGGTGAGCAAAACAAAAGTGGTCAAGGTCCTCGTTTTTTATCGTTTTATTCGGTTGCAGTTTCATATTGAATACAGTTTCTACTGGTTGTTTTCGTGAGTATTGTGTGGAGCTATGTAGAATGAAGTGTCTATTTTGTTCCTGCAGTTTTGCTATTGTTCTACCTTCCTTCTCAATGGTGCGCTTTCCTAATTTCTTGTTTACATCAAATCCTTGTTTTAATAAACATGACTCAGATATTATAGTTCCTTTCTGGTCTGGAATCCAATATACTTTGTTAAGAAGAAGTTCTATATTGTTTTGCAGGAGTATTTTCATATCACCAACTACAGTATTGTACTTGGATTTTCCTAATATTCCTTCAACTTCCAGGTTCTTTATTTCTTTTGCGTTAGTAAGATACTTTCTGTTATTAGTAATATGACTAGTTGCTCCACCATCAATAATAATATTCAAGCAGTTTTCTTTAAATCTACATTTTTGTTTTTGTGCTACGTATAGGTTTGTTTTCAATATACTTTTTGGATGCTGTATTCTTAACATATAATGAAATGAGGTTTCAACTTCCTGTTCATATTGACTTTGGAAATGTTCTGACTCTTCTTGTTTATTGTTATTTTCAGATGTGTGAAAGTATTGTTCAAAATCTTCTTCAACAATATCCATGGTTTTGATTCTTACTAGTTTGTATTTACAGTTCTTGTATTTATGATCTGTTCCTCCGCATCTAAAGCAGTGCTCTTCATTGGATGGACACTGTTTTTTAACATGAACATATCCTGTGCATTGTCCACAACGTATTGGCTTTGAGCTTCTGTATTTATTTATTTTTGCTTTATTCACGGAGATTTCAGTTGTTTCTGTATCGTTTTGTGATTCATTAAAACGAAGTTCAAAGATTGACTGAACTTTCACAAAGTAGTTTATTGCTTCATCTAAAGATGTACTTGGGCATAGGAATTTTACAGTGCTAAATTGGTCATTAGGTATCTTTCTAATAAAGTGTTCCACCATTGTCCTAGAAGAGTTTCCACCATATAGTTTGAATCTTGAATATTCTCTTTTGTATTCATTTAAATATTGAGATAGTGTATTGAATAAAATATTTGATATGGTTCTTTCACTTTTAACTTTTTGACTTTCAACATCTTTTTCAAAGTGTTTTCTTATATCTTCGAATGCTTCGTATGGTCGTTTTTGATCGTTTATAAAGTGTAGTAGTTCCATACTAACCGTAGCTCTCAATATTGATATAACTTCTTCTGTAGATGTAGCAAAAGCTAGTCTCATTTTATTAAAACTTTCAGTTGTTCTGCAAAGTGTAAATACATACTTATTTTGGTAAACTACAACGGTAGAATCCAATCTCAGTTTTAATAACTCTGTTGGAGTATTCAAGCTTTCTGGTGTGTATACTGCCACTTCATTATCGTTGTATTCTAAGTTTTCGCTTATAATTCTGTTTCTGATTTCTTCTCTAGTAAAAGGGAACTCAACTTTATCAAAACCTTTTTCTAAAGAAATCTTATTTATAGGTACCTTCACTAAAGCAGGTACTCTAACATCGTAAATAACATAGCATTTTGCATGTTTCTTTCCCAAGAAAGAGCATACAGAGTTCTTCCAATGAAGATAGGTTACTTTACTGTTTCCAAGTTTTGGAAGAGTATTCGCCTTAATACTTGAACTTTCACTTATCATATTTATCTTTTCTTTGTTGTTTTATTTCGTATTTATAACTTATTACGGTATTTTGAAACGGTACTATTAGTGACTTTATAAGAGAAACTGCACACGTCACTAAATGGTCACTTCTGTGTATGAGCAATACCAAAGAAAAATATAAACAGTTATTTTATTTAAGCTCTTTTCTCTGCTTATCAACTACTCTCACCTTTCAGAAATATTTCTTCTCTAAATATCTTCTAAAGTTTCTTAAGCTTCAATAACTAGAAATCTGCTCCTTGTAAATTAATGTTTATATAGTCTTCTGGTTTTAGGCTCTTGACCTGTTAGAACGAAGTTTATATTTAAAAGTTTTTCTTATTATTAAGTCTGCTTGGTATCGAATAATACTCTTCGGACCGTACAGTTATAAACAACTAACTAATTAACTATTTATTTATATTAACATACTCTTCCTCACTTTCTTGTTCAAAAGTAATTTCTTGTTCAAAAGTATTTTCTTCTTTAACTATATTTTGAATTTTAGTCCATAATAAACTGTTTATTTCATATCCAATATAATTCAATACTATTTTATTTTCTTCCAAGAAATAAATATCCAAAATATTCTCTACTGAAAAAATAAACCTTGCAAAATATTTGAATATATGTGATTCAACTATATTATTATTTTCAAGAAACAAAAAGATAATACTAACAAATGTAGCTATGGTGATTGGAGAAACAGAGTTTATTACTTTCTTGTTTCCTTTAAATCCTTTCAACTTTTTATCTTTTCCTTCAGGAAGTAATTCAGGAACAATAAAACTGTTTTTTTCTCTTGGATCTACAAATAGAATTAAACTATGTAAAGCTAAACTTAAAACATATTCTCTTTCTTTTTTTGTATATTGTTGTAATAAAACTTCAAATAAATCTTTTCTTATTATTCCAGTATCAATATATTTTCTATAGTTTGAAAATACGTTTTTATTTGTTCTAAAAGCAAGTTGATGAAAACTTTCATCACGAATAAAACTCCCCAAAGCTTGAGCTAAAAAAGAAGGCGCAAAAAATATAAAATTTTCACTATCAGATAAATTTAAATCAGGAAAATAAGAAATAATTCCTTCTTTAGAATATATTTCTAACATTTCTTCCATTTCTTCTTCATAAAAATTACATTTTTTCGCTTTAAGTTTAAATTCTTGAACTGTCATATAACTTAATTCTTCACGACAATTATCCAAAAATAATACATAAACAGATTTAATTGGTATACGTGGATTTAATAAGCTATTTAACTTTGATTTATATCTCCCTATGCTTATTAACTCCTTTTTAATTGCATTTTCACGGCTCTTATCAGAATCAACAGCGTTTTCAACAGGAAAAAAAATAGTTTCTATATCTTCAATGATAGTTAACTTCCCAGAAAGTTCAGAAAGAAAGGATTCAAACTTATAATTTATATTCTCAAGTGTTTTATTTTTCTTTAAAAAAGTATTTAAAAAAGTTCCAATAAAAAAAACAGGTGCTTTTGGAGTATTTCTTAAAATACTTTCACACCAGAATTTAAGTCTAAATAAATTTTTTTCTTTTAATTTTGTCATATTGAAAACAACTAGATAAATAGCTTTTTTATTCATAAAAATATGATGAACTGAAGAAAAAACTTCTTGTCCACCAAAATCATAAACACGTAAAAAAGTATCTGAAGTTGTGAAACCTGAAAACATATTTGTTGTAACATATTGTTCAACAAAACTTTTTTCTGTTATAGTTCTTGTAATCAACTCATCTTCAAAATCTAAGTTATATTTTGACTCTTTTTGAACCTCATCTTCCACTTCATAGTAGGTACCTAACATATTCTTTACTCTTTGAACACTCAGATTATATTTTGTAACTGGTTTAAACTTATTCCCAACGTGGTTAACTTGGAATATTTGATAATCTTCCAAAACTAAAGTAGATTGTGTTTCTTTTTGAAAACTCTTTCCAGATAAGTTTCTTAATAAAGAAGTTTTCCCAGTTCTTCCATCACCTAAGAAATAAAACTAAACTAAATAAAATACCCATAAGAATAACTGGAACTTCTTTTAACTCTTTAAAATTTTCATATTGACTTTGTAAAGCAGAATGAACAAGTTTTTTTAATAATTTTCTTTTTCCTTTAGGTTCAATAAAACTGTTATGAACTCGAAGACCAAGTATAGAAGGATGTGAATCAACTATTTCTTGTAACTCAATAATATCTTCTTCTGAAACCTCTTCGAACCTTGTATTACGACCATATTTTAAACTATTTATTGTTGTATTAGTCTTCAAGTAGTTTTTTATAGCTGAAATAATGACTTTAGTTTCAATCTCTTCTTCAATACTAAAAACTCAATATTTTAATAAGAAATACTATATTTTTAAAATTGTTTTATTAAAAGATAAACTTTTAAATATATTTGATATATATATTGCACTGAAGTTGTTATCAGATAGTCTAAATAATAATATAAAATATTTATACTCTATATCTTTTATACTGATTGATTTCAATAAACTGCAAAAAGAACTTACTTCAGGAATATTACACTTCCAAAATCTAAACTAAACATATGAACAAAATATACTTCAAATAATTCAGTTTTATATTTTTAAGTTTTTGAAGGTTTTTAAAGTTCTTTTTACTGAAACTGCAATTCCAAAATCTAAACTCAAGAAAAGAAAGATAAATACGTGAGTTTTTTCACAGCTGGAAAACAAAGAATAAATCTTACAAATATAGATTCGACAGCATCAAAGGGACAATATTTAAACCTAACATAAGAATAAAAGAAAATAGAATACTCTATAGAATACACTTCTTGAGTTGGTTGGAACCCTTTAACAAACTCTTTTATCTCCCTTTTGAACTTTTCTTGGTTAGTAGGAGTTTTCTCATCATCATGTTCCCTTTGAATAATTTAGTTTATTAAAATACCATTCAATTTCAAAGATTGTTTTATGATCTCTTTCTTCATATTGTTGTTTGATTGAGTTCATTTTTTTGTTTTTTTTGTACTTTTAGTACAAAAAGTAATTGCCCAAAATTTATTTGTGTAAAAATTATCATTTAAAAAATCAAATTAATTAAACATTGTTATTATTGGAACGTTAACGTTAATAAGAAAAATCATTTTGAATTACACGAATCTAATATTAACATTCGTCTTAACATAAGTAATTCAATGATAATGATGTTTTGGAAGAATCACTAAAGAAGAGATGTTTGTCATCTTTATATTTCTGATCAATTGTCTTTTAGTCTAGAAATCATCTCGCAATGACATGTGCAGTAGATAAAATGTATTATTTGAGTATGCTTAAACATAGATTAGACACATAGTTTGAAGATCTCTCCGCTCCAAATTTCATATCTTGTTAATAGATAGCCATTTGCATAGATAAAGTTTAAGTATATATATAAAATACCATGCTAGTCTCTAAAAAGCTTGCATAATCAGAGCCACAAGACAACTATGTTCTAGCTCAAAATTAGTCTTACCAAATGCAAAATACATAATCATTTTGCATCCCACTAATAATATATCCTCAATTTTTTAAATATCGTTGTTTTACATTATTTTTCTATGAAACCGAGTTTTTTTTTTCATATAATGGGAAAGAATTCAATATTATTAACCCCAGTACCTAACAATAGTAGTTTTAGTATATTGCCGCAAAAAAATATTTCTCTACAAATAAGCAACTTATGTTTCAGTTAAAATAAGTCTCGATCTAACTGGCCTATATCATAAGTGTTCAAAACGTATCAAACCTTGAAAATTATCCAGATCGCAGAGAAAAAAAATAAAATAATCAATGTCGCCTAAAACAAAATATGGTTTACTTAAGCAGAATCGAGATCAAAAAAAAATAAGTTTTGTGTGAAACTATCTCGAGTCAAGATATATTAGTACATCTTCTATTTCAACAAGAGAATAAACTTTCTAAGATGAGAAACAATATTTCAGTACTGGTTCAGTTGAACGTATTTTGAGTAACTTCATTTATGAACACTTATTCTTAATCTATTTCTCTTCTTCTTATTAATTTTCAACAAGAAATTAGCTTCATATTCTTTTTGTACATGAAATTGTGATGTGGTTGCTTTCAATTTAAGAATAAATAATGAAGTTAACTAGAACTTGTATCTCAACTAACTTGTTAATAGAATGCCTTGCCTACTAGGTTTTCAAGTTATGAGCTTGCTATATCTTCCCAGAGGTCAAATATAGCTGTGATTAGGTTTAAATAATGTATATGCACTTTGCTTACTATTTCTTCTGTTACTTTAAAAGGATATATTACAAATGACAATATTCTAAAATATTAGTAAAAGATATTAGTAAAACATATTACTGCTGAGAACTATATGATGAAAAAAGCGAAAAATATGTAGACTGGTTTTCGGTTGTATCAAAACAAAACCTTAATATGTAATTTTTAATATGTAAAGAAACCTGCTTTTCGAGAAACCCTTGCACCTATTGTAACCGTGCTCTCAAACAATTAACCTTGATTTTAGATTCTTCTATTGAATAATCTCACTAATCACGAACTTTAATTGATAAATTAGATTATATAACCTGTGGTAACATGCCATTAGAGACATACATTCAACTTTTGATCAGTAATAGTAAGTAATCCTATTTTAGTAGCCATTATACGGTATTTATCTCTTTTCCCATATCATCAAAATATTGATTTAGCGACCACATTGAGGTGTTCTTTAAAAGCCCAAACATTTGATCGTAGAATAATAAATGCAAAAGAAAACTTTTTTGCTTGGATTTGCATGTAGAATAGAATAAATGGTCACTTGGAGTATTAATACTAAACATACGTATCCCAGGATCATGTCGAAGAGTAAAGAACCGTATAAAAAGTCTACAGTAGACTCAATCGTTAAACTTCCTCAAACTTTAGGCACAAATTATGTATATTACCTCGAGCAACAAGGGAAACCATATCTACGAGAAGGAAAGGTGTGTGAATACCGCATATCAGAACATGTAACTTTGATGTAAGTGGAGCTGTACTCTGGTTCTCGGTAATGCGGGCTTAGCAGAGAAGCCGCACAATAGTGCAACAACTTAGTTTAGAAACCCAAAGCAGTTTTCTTCTCTCTGCAATGCGTTGATGCCTTAAGAGATGCTTAGTTGTTTTCTTTATGAATTTATAAAGGCAAAAAGGCTCGCCGTTGATTTAGCTGATGAAAATTGATTCACTACGGTCAAAGCTTACTGAGAGAGGGCACCGAAAAAAAATAGATATTTGGAATAAAAACACAGGTTCAAGAACTTGGTACACAGAAGAGCTAACTATAATTGAAACATATGTTAAACGAAAATTTTATTCAAATTGACACTATGCGGAAGTTTAATATATTCCAGGGCAATTTACAGAAACAACCTTATCAGAAGGAAATGCTTGTATGAGCGGTATCTGCAAGCACTACTTTCGCATAATAGTTTATCAATCCTATTATTAACATGAGACTGTTGTAATAGCTGTGTAGTTGGAGTTATTGACAAGAATACAAAACTAGCTTCGTCTTGAAGAACCTTTCATACACCCTGATGAGTCATTTCTTTGTAAATTCCTTATCCATTTTGTTCTAGGAGTTGCCATCCTTAGTCTAATCCTTTTTATTTCACTCCTGTTACTCATTAATTCAGAAGAATGCTCCCTACTGTCAAGGGAAAAGCAGAAAACTTAGAGGTGAAGCTTACGTTCAAAGTCTGTTCTAGGTAAGCTATATCCAGACTATGGTTCCCTAAATAAATGAAACTAAAACTTTCGAAAAATGAATATTAAGTGTAGGAGGCTTTCAGTAAGATCAACGGAAAGGAGAAAACATACTAAGTTGTAAACAACAACTGATAACGAGTAACTCTTATTGCCGTAGTAGGAGTTGATTACTGTGAAGTACCAAGTTAATCCTAAATAACACCACAGCACAATATACCAAGAGATTGATTCTATTCAAACGCCTGACAGGTAGCGAATGCGACTCTTCTCTTGAAGAAATATTGCTATTTCGAGGCAATATTAAATGCTTTGTAACTGCAAGAGCGATAAAGCTGAATCCTTGTTCCCGGGACACCGGGTTTACCCTATTAGAATAGCTATGATGGTATTGTCAAAACGTAACTCTAACATTTAAAAATCGACAGATGCTTGTCGTCCGTGGCTGTGCAAAACACTCCTTGTAGTTTAGAAAGAATAATGGTTGAATAGGAAATAAGTAATAGAGATTCTTTAGTCAAATAACACAGGTGGACTCTTTTCCGTAATGTCACCCCATACTCTTCAATTGAGCTCCAAGTACCCAACCGACTGAGTCATTGTTTTGTTGTACCTGGGTTCTCTTATCCATCTGATGCCCTCATGTGGCCTATGAATATGTTTTCATAGTTCTAAGCTTAAGTTCCATGTTGAAAATAACGTCAGAAGTATCACCTAAGAACAAGAAACTCCAGCAGATAGAGTTAAGTTGTTAAAGCTGTTCCTATCGCTGAATTGGTAAAACTCAAAGGCTGTCATTGTTTTTTGCTCAACACTTCTTATGCTTCCATTTGTATATATTTACGGATGTAGATTGCCCTTTGACAATGGTCAGCAGTTTGATCTTGCTGCGGACTGTTAATGGCCTCAACTGAAGCTTTAGCAAACACTGATTGAAGTGTTAGGACCAGGTCTTACAAAACAGGCAAAATTTAGAGCAAAACCCGAAGAGATTGAATATATCTAGATTTATTCTTGGGCTTATTAGTAATCTTCTTTTATAAATGTGTCGTTGTATACATATCTTACCCACGACAAGAGAAGTATTTTGGATTGTTTCCCAGGTTTATTTTATTAACTTGGGTACAACTCTTTCAGCACGTTCGAAACTCTGTTTCGTATGTTGTTAAGAGACTGAGTTACTTCACAAGGTATTAGTGTTCTTGCTACTAAGGAACATTTATATATTTTATTTAAACTCTTCGTTGTTTGTTTGTATTTTTTCATTAATCCTTTAATAACATTAAAATAATGTTTCTATAATGTTATTTAATGAAGTTATATAATTCAAATATTGTTCCATTTTGTTCTTTAAATGACAATACACTCTTTTAAATATAACAAGAATTATTATATTTTAAACTTTCTTTTTCCTTTCGGATTTATTTTAATTGGTTTTATGAATAATATATTGAGACAATCTAAATAAGAATATTTCAAGAAATAACTCAATATAATATAATTGAGTTATATATTCATAATTTACACAGTTCTTATTAAAGAAATTTTATGACTCCTAATAATTCAAATTTTGAATCATTATTTCTCATTTATATTTCTCATATATATATATCACAACTAGTTACGCTCAAGAGAGAAGGATACTAGCACTTAAATCCAAGATATGCAGAGTGATTCAAGAAGGTTGTAAGACATAGAAGAAGCAAAATGAGGTTTTAAACTTTAGGAAAGAAAGCGATTTTTAATGGTCTAGATCAAGATAAACATACACAACAGCTCCAGGAACACAGCTGCTACAATATTTTATACTTATGGTATTAAAAATGATCAAATAATTGTTGTAGATGGTTGGGCTTCAAATGGATTAGCACATCGATGTGTTCAGGGATCAGAACATAAAAAAGATGTGAGAGCAAGAATGCTAGCAAAGTTGGATCCATCACCCTATCAAATGAAAAAAATACTAATGAAAACACAAAAAAGTAACTTAGTTTCAACAACCGAATAAAAACGCAACCAATAAGGTTAGATTTTGAAAATTCAAATATCGGAACTTTATAAATATATAATCATTTTGGGCAATTAAGCAAAATCAAATAGTACAAAAGGAATAAAGAATCACAACAAAAATTAGTCAAGGAATATGCTCAATGAATAGTAGAGAATAATTATATTTTAATATTAAATGAATACGTAAGTGTTTTTTTTTGCTAAACAATGGTTCTTTATGAAATTTCTTGGTGTAAATTCAAAGTTTTCCCCGTAGTACCAAAAAATGTGGTATAAGCATGAAAAAGCTCGGTTGAAGCGTCGCTATAAAGGCCTTTTACATATCTACTTCTACTGTTTTTGTACTGGCTCAACTGCTGAAGAAACCTCGTTCGGTAAACGAAATGCACATCGAACTTAATCTTTACTAGTTGATACCACTTATTTTCTTATAGAGCGCGCAGAAAAGCATTTAAGCTTTGTTTATAATAAATTTATGCCTGGAGCCTTGTAGGTAGTGTTCTCTCAACATAATAAACCTCTTTAGTTATAATAGGAAAGAAATATGCCAAAATTTTTTTCACTTATTAAACTATGTTTGAAGATCAGAGTAAATATTACACACATGATCCGGAATATTTTCATTGTACAGATAACAGATCAAGAAAATATAAAGTTAACAAAGAAACTAGGTCTTCCTTAGGCAGTAGGACATATTGCTTTTGCTGGAATCATACTGTTATTCCCATATGTTCCTAATTTACATATTTTTACTTTTTATTTAGCTCTTAAGAATAATGCAAAGACAAAAAATCCTCGCTTATAAGCTGAAAGAATACAAATAGCCTGTATTTATATTTTGAAAATCTACAACAACAGGTTCAATAGGTATATATAAATATTGATGTTGACACAGTCGCACTTGTAGAAAAGGAAAAAGGGTTGCCGATACAAATTTGGGAGTGAAAATCTTGCGACAAGGTTGTTTAAACTGGAGCCCAAACTATCAATGAATAACTTGAACTAAGAAATTGTTAACTTATTATTTCGTAAATATATTATTTGTTGGTTTTAACGTTTAGGTTTTGTACTTATTACCGTGTACTGTATTAACATTACGGTCTAGAAATACCTACACTACCCTCTGGTTAGTTCCCAAACGTCTTCTTGTCATTATCCCCGCTTCTTTTCTCCTCTCTTCTCCCCGGTTCCCAGGTCATATTTTCTACTGCTCTAATATAAACTTGTCTGCTTACTGGTTTCGTGAAAATTTCTGCATCGTTATCCGAACCTCTAATGAATAACAACTTCCATCTTCTTTTTCTTATTATCATCCTCGAGTAGAAATGTTTCGCGGCCATGTGTCTTGTTCTAAAGCTAATGGATTGTCCATCCATTAACTTTTTGCATGAGAGGCTATCTGTGTATACTTCTACTTTCTTCGGCTTCACATTCATGAAGATTCACATCGTGTTCAGCCACTCCATGCTACTAAGAGATCTTGCAACTATAACTCCTTCTGCTTCTGCGGTAGATAGTGCAACTGTTCTTTGTTTTCTGGTTCTCCAGGATACAGCGAAACCACTAATAAAGATTATGTGTCCGTCGATGGACGAATAATCGCCTGACACGTTTTGCCATGATGCATCGGCTTGAATAGTGAAGATCCATTTTGGTTCATTCTTTCTGATTAATAGACCTCTATTTCTGGTATTATATAGATAAGTTAATACTCTCTTCGCTGCTTTCAAATGTATTCTCGATGGACAGTTCATGAAAACCGAAAGTCGGTTGACAATATATGCGACGTCGGGTCTGCATATTTCAGATACGTATATAAGATATCCCACAATCTGCTGGTAAAGTTTGGGATCTAATTTCTCCTCATCTTTGTATAGATATTCTCCTGGAATGTGCAGCGTCTTTTCTTGGTCATTTGTAGAGGTCTCAAAAACACTCGTTAAAGTTTCGATGTATTTCTTCAAATTAATTAGAGTACCTTCTTTAATATCGTGGATCTCGAATCCCACGAAAATACTGGTATCATTTGATTGTTTAATATCGTAAGTTTCCTTCAGCTTTTTCAATATTGCATTACCAATTCTTTTGTCTTTAAAACAAAGTAAAATGTCGTCGACATAAATGAGTAAATATGCGAGTGCCCCTGACTCGTCCTTCAGACGATATAAAGTCATTTCCACGACGCATGATTCGAAGCCTATTGATCTAAGGGTGCTATCGAGGTCCAGATACCAAGCTCTCGAGGACTTTTTGAGTCTATATATCGCTTTTCTTGTTGCCCATACATAATCCTTTCTTTTTCTTTTATCTTTTAGCGGAAGTTCAAAGTAGTTTGTGTCATCTACATAAGCGTTTAGAAATGCGTTGGAAATATCTAATTGAGTAGTTGTGAGCTGATTTGACTTTACAAAGTACAAGAATAATCGGATGACTTCTTTATTCGAAACTGGTGAATAAAGAGACGCGTTGACAAATGTTCTCTTTCCATCCGCAGCAAATCTGACTTTACATATATCTTTCATGACTATATTATCGTGCTTCACGTTGAATATTTCTATCAGTCTGAAGGTTTTTATATTGGGTGGAATTTTGCTTCTCAAGATGAACTTACACTCTGTTTCTACCTAGGATAAGATTTTGAAACTTACTGAACTCGATTCCTTCAATTTAACGATTAAGTATATTATTTACAAACTATTACAGAGAGCTGGTAACATATCCAAGCCGCCACGTCATACTAGGACTTATTTATAGCAGTGCCCAATAAAGTGTTCCAAAGCCTAGATAACTGTTCCAATGCCCGGATAGGATACATGTGTGGTCCTTATGGGAAGGACATCCCCCCGACTTAAGACTCCGTCTCTGGTCCTATAGAAGTATAGAGACAGTAAACTTCAGGTAAAAGGTCCAAACCACATGTCGTCCAAGAAGGGCGAACATTATTATGTCTACCAAATAATTCCAACTTGTTCGAGATTGGAAAAAGCGTTTCCAAGATCAAATAAAATTCCTCTGGTTTTGTAGACGGTGTCGTCGGTTGAGTAACAAAATAATTTCTAAGCGAATGAAACTCTATTTCATTAAAGATATCCGCATATTCTACATCAGCTTCATTTCTTCGTTCAAAAACTAAACAGGTCTCATGCGAATGTTGTAGCAAATATCCAATGCTCTTTCTAAGTCTTCCAGATCCATGCATTTTGATCCAGGAAATCGTATCGATGAGGTAGTAATGCTGTGTCTTGCACCATTGGAGAGTAGGCCAATAACCTGAATTGGTAACCCAGATGAATAGAAATCCGCCAAAAGAAAGGTTCGCTATGGGCAAGTTTAACGTCGAGAATTCCTCAAATGAAAGCGTCGGGTAAGGCAGGTGAACTCCACGCGTTGGATCACCAGTGCCAATTCGCCATGGAGGATCTAAAAGTACAAGATTGAAAACGTTTGCTTTAGAACAAGGATTCAGCAGAGATAAAGTAAAAATGTCAGATAAATAGGGAATATCATCTAAAGGTTCCACATAGAAATAAGCTTGTCTTTCAGGAAACTTAAATTTGTTGCCACCATGTTATTCGACTAACAGCTTCAGATCATCTATGCCCTGAAAATAAGTAAGCTGAACAATTCCAGGCGAAGCTATGGTCACAGAAAGCAATCCAGAATCCCCGTTGAAGGTCTCCACTTCATTGTCATTAAAATAAGGTTTAGGAATCGTCTCCATCGACTGAACATAACAATAAAACCGGGATAAAGTCTGCCAGATACTAAGTTCACCTCGAATGAAATCCACAAAGTTGTCCAAGAGATCTTTACAGGATAGAAATATATCCACCACATCCTGTGAACAGCTTAATCTCATTCTCTTCAATTCTTCTGTAGATGTGATACCATGTTCCAACAAAAACTCTTTGCACACATCCAAATGGAATTCTTCTTCTAGCAGCTTTAAATGACGAGGATCTTCCAACCTTCTGAAATAAGGTATGCTAATGTCTGCTGGATCCAAACTTGTTACCACTTCCGCTTTGAATAATTTGACCCTTTGATCCTTCTCAGCATACGTGTTGAACCGACCCGGCAAATTTCTATGAAAGGTAAAGATACGGAAATGGTCTTTTAAAAACTTCTTTGCATCCATTAAACTAAATCACAGATCATGAAATATCCCTATAGACTGAAGGTTAATACTCTTTTGGATCTGCGTAGATAATTGCTGACGGCTACGAAAAGGCAGATGAGGAAAAGCCTTGTAAAGGGAATAATTTCCAAGTCCAAACTTCATAACCAGCGCGTTAAGTACCTTCTTTTCTTGAGGAAACCGGCCTAATGTATTTCCAGTTTGAATTAATGTGTAGTTTTCGACCTTATAAACTTGCTTCTTTGATATTCGATTTAATCTCAGAACACGATTTTGCTTCTTCTGAAACTTCTTTCTATCAATGTCTCCAAGATAGTTAAATAAATACACCTTGAAATCTTCATCGTGAATAGACTTTTCAATGAAACGGCGCACCATAACTGGAATATCTTGATAGAGAATAATAAGGGGCTCCCAAGTGTCTGACTTGGACGAGAACCCTAACCATCTAACTTTTAATTTATATTGAGGATTTCTACTTCCAACAGTTTTTATCTGTAGAATCTTCTCAACTTCCAACTGAGCGAAATTATGAATAAACAGTGACTTTAGTTTTTCCCCTCCAAGAGGTTTTTGATGTGAATAGAACCACATGCGAGAGCCATGAACTATGCGCAACTTACCCGTAATTGACTCTACTTGGTATACATTCGTAGAGATAACCTCAACCACTTGGTAAGGGCCTAGCCATGCTAATTTTGTTTTTTCATTCGCATTTTGTGTTCCCTCTTCAGCAATTAAAACATAGTCTCCTGGAGCGTAATTGACAAATAAACCATAAGATTTATTTTTATTTTGATTCTCCAGTTCTCTTTTGAATTTAGTAATTGTATATGCTTTTTGTTGTAAGCCAGCTAAGGCCTCTTCTATCTTCTCAACCTCTGAAATCATATCTTGAATATTCTTTGGCGAATAAAAGCGATCCTTAATCCGTATGCTATAGAATTTTAAGTCCTTTTCAAATAAAGATACCGCTGGCCTAAAATATAGAAACAACTCGTTGGCAGTTTTCCCCCTCTAGACGGCATCTCTTTGTTGTTTAAGATATAGGTCACCAAGGGAATTAAATGAGGCCACTCGCTTTCATGCAAGCCGAACTGCGACACTAATGATCTGATATATTTCAAGATAAGAGAGTTTAGGACTTCGATTGAACCATTAGTCCACGGGCTATAAGCCACCGTGAAATACTGTTCGAAGCCTATTTTCTTTGCTAAATCTTGCAACAATGAATTTGAAAAATGGGATCCATTATCAGTCACAATGGTGAACATCTCGGCGAAGCCAAAATCAGCTCTCCACTTCTCTAAAGCCAACGCCATATCCTCTGCTGTCGGTGACTGCGCATATGTCATTTGCACTTTCCGGGTCACTGAATCCACTATAGTTAAAATATATCCCGTGGAATTTATATAAAGGTAGTCGGCTCCCAGCACTTCGCGTGATCTAGAAGCCATTTTTGTAACGTGTAATGGTCTTCTAAGAAGTCTTGGGCCTCTTTGACAGTGTAAGCATCGTCCACGAAATAGCACGAAGAGTGACTTCAGATCCTTCTTAGTGATTCCCTCTAAATACACAGTGTCCAAGTATTTAATTTCAGCATTCTTGCTCGGATGGCAGCGCATAATATGATTCGTTACTATGTATATCACCAATAGACTGCGAGGAATAACGATCTTATTTCGGAAATAGGGAACTCTATCTTTATCTTCACATTTTTCTCTAAATTCAATGGTCAACTTCTGCTGATGCTTCTTGATCTTCTTTAGATTGATATTTTCCCACTTTCCATTTGGATAAAACGGAGACAGAAATGAGATGTGCTCCTTAAAAATATCGTCTCGCAGCTCTTCCAACGTCGAGGTCACCGAAGCTTCCAAAACATCCTTAAAGTGGAGATCCTCTTGTCTTTTCTCCCCTTTCTTTGAGATATTTTCTCCGATCCTTCTGACTTTCAGGGCTTCGTATTCATATTCCTGACTAAAATGAGAGGCATCAAAGTAATCTATGTTTTCTGTTGGGCCTTCTGTTGGATTAAGAGAGTAATTTTCACCATCTTCTTCTTCCTGAACCAAAGAATATTCATAAAGATCGTTTTTGTTTGAACTAAATTCCGTGTTTTCGTTAAAAAGGAGGGTGCATCTAGCCACTCGCGTACTCTGCTCCTTACCCCACCGGGTTAAAAGATCAGCAACAAAGTTGTCGCGGCTAGGGATATGAAATATAACCATATCTACAGCTTGTAAACGCAGGATCCACCTATAAAGTCGGTCCCAATAAATGCGTTTTTCATTCTCCTTGGTTTTTAGAATAGATAATAGCGCCTTATGATCGGTATATACGAAAATACCTCCGGCATGAATTCGCAACATAAACCCAATACGCTCGAAAGCGTATACAATAGGGTATAACTCCTTAGATGCTATGTGCGATCTAAGTTCGGAGTTTGCAAAAGATCCACTTAAGAACATTAAAGGCCTAGGCCTTAAAGCTCTGACATCATTATTAACATTTTTTAGATCATCTTGAAATAAAGATAAAGACCAGGTGTCTGATGATGAATCAGTGAATAGAAGCAATGGCTTCTTGTGATCGTATGTGGATAAAAATCTCTTTGACGCCTCAACTATAGTGAGTTTCAATTCAGAATAAGACTTCTCCAACTCTGGTGTCCACGTGATCAACTCCTTTTCTTTTTCTATTTGTGCTAACTTCTTGCCACCTAGATTTGCAAAGTGAGCGAATGGTTTGCGTAAATCGGCTAGATATTGTATATTCGGCGACAACCAGTTGGCTAAATACATCAACTGAGCTGCCTGATGCCTATATTCGGGGCGGGGCATATCAAGAATCTTCTTGAAAAATACTGGACTAAAGTTCCACAACCCTTCTCTAACCTCTCGGCCACACCAGATTGTATTCTGCTCCCCGAATCCACATTTTCTCAAGTTAAACCGCACTTGCTTTGCCTTAGCGCGCTGCAGGAGTATTTCCAAAATATTGAGTAGCTTGTCAAAAGTCCTGGCATATATTAGCAGATCGTCAAGCCAGGCGGCTACGCCGTTTTCTTCTGCTTGAAAGAATCTGACATCTCCATCATCTATTATTTCGTTGATTATGCGATCAAGAAAGAGGGCTGGTGTGTTGCACCAGCTCATCGGCGATCCGTTCATGCGCCAAGCGCTTCTTCGAGTCACCAATGTGAATACTTCCCTACTTTCTGCGTCCGTGGGCATAAAATCAAAACCACTTAGGACGTCTAAGGTAACATAAAAAGAAGAGTTTTTCAAAGACAGTAGTTGACGTTCCAGATTCGGAAGATTTAGTGAAGTTGGAATGGTGATTCGGTTCAAACGAATCATATTTGCTACCATTCTAAACCTGTTGAGTAGGTTGTCCACTCTTCACTTCTCCTTCTCCTCTTCTGAATAATCTAGCCACCCTTGAGGCGTTTTCATCTTTTTTGGAACGACGAAAACTGGGTGTCCCCAAACTGGGTTTGTGCTTCGTTCAACTATGCCCGCTTCTTGTAAGCTTTTAAATTTGAGTTCTAAAAATTCCTCAGCCTCTGGACTTTGATGATATCCATCTGACCTAAGGATTTTGTATCCCGGTTTAAGATCGACATGGATCGGGTTTAACAAGTTCATGCGAGCGTTTGATTGTTTTAACCCCCATGACTTCGGGTACTTCCTTATTAATTTTTCGATTTCTTTCTTCTGATCCTGATTAAAGATTGATTCATCCAACTTTTGATTTATCATCTCGTCTATAAGCTCTCTTTCTTGTGATTCAAAAATATTCCCTTCCCCTATCCCAAACTCATTGAGCTCTTCTGGAATATTATCTACGACATTTGTAATCGCGATGGGGAGAATGTTGACGGGATTATTCTCTTCAGGCTTCACAAAATGATGTGTATTCACCTCTTCTATGGGAATGGCATTTACTTTACGAACAACTGGTTGCGACTTCTTCGGAACCTTTGCCTTTTGAGAGGAAACGTGTACTTTATACTTCACATCTTGACCATTTAACATTTCAGAAATAATTGTTTTGAGCAGCGTGTTAACATCATCTACCTCTAGATGAACATCGTTATTGCGTTGGTGTCCAAAGTTCATCTTGAAGCCCTCTTTTAAGAATAGCAACGAACGTCTAAGCATCTTGACTGTCTTCAATTTTGACTGACCTTGCTCCTCGAACGCTATTTCTTCTTTGGGTTGAGAACTTCTATATAATATATTTTCCGCTAACCTGAACTTGTTTGCGTATAATTTTTCAAATATCCAATACCAGCTTGCTTCGTTTATTTCAACTGCAATCATCTGGTAACTATTTATATCATTGAGGATATTTTCCTTAAATGCTTCGAGACTTGAATCAGCGAATAACAACACTTTGATCCTGTCCAACCACTTCTAATTTATATTCTGAGGTACAGAAGTAAGACTTTTCTTCCTACCAGTTTCCTATTTTTCCTGTGGTTTCTTCGCATCCTTTAGATTCAACGTGATGTTGAACCTCTTTAAAGTCTTGTCGCCCACTATCAACTCATCCCACGAACTGCTATCAATACAGAAGAATCTCTGCTTTCCCAAATCCAATTCGTCGTTATCCTGTGTAAGTTTATCTTGGCCGTAACTACTTTTGCGACTTTCTTCACTGTCTTGTCAGAAAATTCGACTTCTTTAACGAATAAGGGATCCTCCTCCTTCAACGCGAATCTTCGGATGGCTTTTAAACTGGTTATGTTTCTATCAGCTCCAGTGTCTGCAAGGTGATGAACTTGTACATATTCTTTCGTTTTTGCGTCAAATGCCATTAAAGAAATATCCTTTGCTTCCCCTCCAATTCTGAATACCTTGATCCTGTAAGCTATCATCGGCATCTCTTTTGCTTTGTTCCTATTATATTTCTTATCCTTTCTGCCTGGTATTAACTTCATAGTTCCCTCCTGTTTTGAAGACTTCTTCTCCAGCACAAACCATCTTGAAAGGAGGATTGATTTTAATTCCGCTATGTCAACATCTCTACCTAGCATTGTAAGTTCATCATAAGTAATGTCGAAGCTTGTTGGAAGCTTTTCCAATATTGTTTTTATAATTCTCTTCTGAGGCTTCTTTCTTTCTTCTGGGCTTAGATGTTTAAGTAATTTAAGAACCTCATCAAAAAAGTGATATATCTGTTCAATGGGATTCTTATTTGTAGATACCCATTTCAATTTCGTTTTTAAGTTGACTAGCATTCTCCTTTTCTCCAGTTTTTCAAATTGGCGTAAGTGTCTGGTGAAGTATCTTAAAATACAGCTCGAGCTTTTGATATCAACCCCTCTTAAATATAGGGTGTCTGCCACTTCTCTTGATAAAAGTCCGCATGCACTCAACGAAGGGACATTTGTCTTCAGGTTGTTAAATTCATGTACAAAAGAAGCGATAGCCTCATACGTCAGTTCTTCGATTTTTCAGGGGCTGCGAATTTTACATAAGGGAGTCCAGAGTTGGCGCTATTTTCCACCGCAAGAGGCGGTATTTCACGCTCAAACTTCTGTTTGTATTTGTTCCTATCTGCGAATAAACTTGCTGTTTCTGACCAACTGTCTAGGCCAGGTGGCCCTGAAAAGTTAGAACGAAGTTCGTCGTATTTAGCCCAATAAGCAGAAGCTCCAGAGGGTTGTTTTGATGGTTTTTCAGTCGGAATAGGTTTTTCAGCAGTCTCTGTCTTGACCTCTGGAACAGCCTGTTCTCTTGTCGTAGCTGTTTGAAATGATCCAGAGCTAGAAACAGCGTCACCTTCACCTTCCTTTGGTCTATCCTCAGCGTCTGTTTCAGATGGTTTTTCTTGAGCCCCTGCCGCTTCCTGCTCAGCTAGGGACTGTGACCACCTTGTCAAACGCTCTTCCGTTTCCTTTGCTGCAGCCTCTCTTGCTCTAAGACTATTTAATCTTTCCTCAAAGAGTTTCTCCGCGCGGTCAAATGCCCTACGCTCCCGCTGAGATAGGCGAAGTTGTTCCAAAGCATCGGTACCCAGCAGATCGGCGTCAGGTGAACTACGTGAAGAACGAGGGCGATTAGTAGGAGTAGTGGAAGAAGTATTTCGATTGGCTGCCGAGGGACATCCAGATGTATTTGATGAGTCGATATCTTGAGGCTGGTTAGGGGTGTCTTCTTGTGCGCTTGTGCCCTCTTCAGCGATCGTGCCTGGTCCACTTGAAGGCATAGTGGTATTTTCCTGATTTTCAGTGTTCATTTCAGCACGTATCTCGAGATATGTTTCTACCTAGGATAAGATTTTGAAACTTACTGAACTCGATTCCTTCAATTTAACGATTAAGTATATTATTTACAAACTATTACAGAGAGCTGGTAACATATCCAAGCCGCCACGTCATACTAGGACTTATTTATAGCAGTGCCCAATAAAGTGTTCCAAAGCCTAGATAACTGTTCCAATGCCCAGATAGGATACATGTGTGGTCCTTATGGGAAGGACAACTCTCCGATGGTCAAGGATTTATTATATTCCTTGTCATATGCTTTGTACTATTCATTCTTGTGTGCAAAGTGTTGAATATTATCGAAGTTCCTTGGTATGGTTTGCTTTTTTTATCTTTTTAGCTAGATGGATGTTTTCTGGTTGTATTTTTGCTTCATTCAAATGTACTGCTAATGTGAATAAGGCTGTTTTTGTAGGATGCGTCTCTGCCTTCTTCAGAAGACGAGGCGATCTTCTTACCCAATGTTCAGGGTTTTCTTCAACTGGTTCATTTCTGATGTTTTCAAACTCTTTTCTTATTTCCTTAGAAGCTGTTAAAGTTGGATTCTTCAATAGTTGTTCTTGTATTGTCTGTTTCGTTTTGGCTGGGTCCCCATATTTTCTTCTATATTGTAATTTTCCAGCTCGTGTTATATCTTTTAGGTTTCTTGAGAGGATTACTTTTCTCGTCTCGTGGTCCAGGAGTATAGATTCTACTGTATCCTCGTTTTCTCCGAGGTAAATTGCTTTCCCAGCAGTTGGGTGTATTTTAGAGGGTACCTTTTCGTCTACATAATATACTTCTTGTCCGAAAATGAAATCATTTTGTAGTTCCTTTTTATTTCCGTTGATTATTTCATTGGGGAAATACCAATTCTGGATATTGGTAGTATGTTAAGTAGGTAAACTGCTCTTTTGGTTGCACGAATTCAATACCTCTTCAGAAGTTTTGAATTAACCAGCAGTGTTCTCACCATTGTTAATACAACTCTATTTGCACGTTCCGCTGTTCCGTTGAGTTGCGGAGTGCTCGTTACACTGAAACGTGTTTAGATGTTGTTTTGGAACAGAAGTTCTCTACTTTCTCGCTTGTGAATTCTACGCCTTTGTCCATGTATACTGTTCGAATCTTGAACTCTATGAACGTCATTAACTTTAGCAGTAGTTTGATGAATATGTCCGGTATGTTTTTCTTCTTTTTATAGTTTTCTAGAATTTTATATTTTGAGTAGCTGTCCATAAGCAAGATAAATCCTTTCTCCCCGTTGGTTCCCGTTGTGGGGACGGTTACAATATCGCAGTAAATTCTTTCAAACGGTGTGTCTGGGAGTTCTAACCTATGTTTTGAGATACTGTTCTTAGTTGCTTTGGCTTTGGAATAACTTTCACAGAATATCGGGTGTTTTATATTTTTGTCCCTGATATGATAGTAATTCACTGTGTTCGTGAGCGTTTGGTCGTTTGGATGACCAAAGAGTTTGTGCCACAGGAAAGAGTAATTTATATTCATGGATTTTAGGTCATTTTTCATTTGAAATTTTACCCTATATAGGTTGTTGCTGCATTTAGATGCTGAAACAAGAAGCTGATTCTTCTTGAAGATGTTAAGCCTTTTGTATTCAAAGATACATATATATCCTTTTTCCATTAGCCTTCGTATTGAGATTATTACAAACTTCTTGTCTTTTGATAGAATCAGTGTCTCTTTTAGTTTCAGAGTGTTGTGTGGATCGATATTTAGTTCCATGTTACCAATTAGAGATGCTTCTGCACAGCCAGCTATTCCTTTTATCCTTCTCTCAGGTATGCTTCTTACATTGGTGAGATATTTAGCCATGTTCTTCCATACAATATTGCACGATACTCCAGAATCAATGTAGAAAACGTGTGACTTGGTCTTCTTTTCTGATCCGTTTTTGGCTTGTTTCATTTTGTTTTTAGTTTTGGATGAATCCTGTTTTTGAATTAGAAGTAGCGTTTCTTTTTGTTTAAGCTGTTCTATTTCCATCATTGCTATATTCGAAACTTCCTCATCGGAGTCAGTTTCTTCGTTTTCATTTTCCTCTTCGTCATATATGTATTGTAATTTATTTTCTTGTTTTCCTTGCTTTTCACTATTGTAGGTTGCCATGTTGTTTCTTTCCTTCTTGACACAGTCTTCGGCTTTATGACCATATTTCTTGCAGGTCTTACAGTGCTCGTCAATATCTCGGTGCCCATATTTTCTGCAGGTTTTACAATACTTGTTATGATAACTGTTCTTGTTATTGTGTTTACAGTGATTGTTTTGGTGCACTTTCTTCGGCATTGATTTAACTTTTTGCTTTGCCTCTATTGCAGTTGCATCAATTTCTGAAGAAATCATGAAAAGTTGAGTGTATATTTTGTCAAAGTCGTATTCATCTCTTCTTGTCTGAACTAGTACCTCAAAAAGTTCAACTTTTCTATGTTTCACAATATTTAGGAGTTTTTCCACCTTGTCTTCCGCATCTATGGCATATCCGTGGTTTTCTAACCTGATTGTAGCTGTCCTGAAGGATTCCAGTTTCTGACACCACGTATCTCCCTTTGGCTTGTCGAGTTGTTTCCTTAGTAGGTTTTTCTGTTGTCACTTATCTATAGTAAACCATTTCTCAATTGTTTGGAGCATCTCATATGCTAAAGTTATGCTCTCTATTCTGAGATAAACTTCGGGAGTGATCCTGGTGATAATGATACCAACTATTTTGGCGTTTGCCTTCTTTTCTGTCGCTGTTAGTTCTACTTTTCCACGTTCCATGTCAGCAAGTTTTTGTTTCTGTGCCTCGAGGTGTTTTTCAAGGTCTTTTTCAATTAGGTAAGCATTAATACATGCTTTCCACAGACTATAGTCTGCCCTTCCTTCCAAAGGGCGGATGTTATTTTTTAGTTCCATTCATGTTGCTAGAGAAGGGGCTGTTAACCTGTTAACTTATTATTTCGTAAATATATTATATGTTGGTTTTAACGTTTAGGTTTTGTACTTATTACCGTGTACTGTATTAACATTACGGTCTAGAAATACCTACACTACCCTCTGGTTAGTTCCCAAACGTCTTCTTCTCAGAAATAACAGTTAAATTTTTTCAGTTTCTGATCATTGAATATGAGGCATTTGTATGTCACCATCCTGGCCTGAATTTTGCTGTATAACCGTTCTTGTATTCTTGTTGCCGATTTATGCGGTGAATGGTTCTTTTTGTAAAACATGAGTTGAACAATGTATTTTTGTTACCTTTACTCAGATAGGACTCTAACTTTACTTAATGGTGCCTTATTCCAGATTTACTTACTGGAAGCACGAATAATATACGCCTACTGTTAATTGATTAACTAAAGAGATTAGAAATGTTGCAAGACATAGTTTCCAAAAAAAGCTACTTTCATAATTGCAAAAAAGCTATTAAAATTTTTACTTTTAACTAGGTTCTTCTTAATTCAAGGGACAAAAGGGTTACCATGATTCTACTATTTGTTCCTAAAATGCAGTTTCGCTTTTTATTGTAGCTACTCGAGAACATATGGTAAATAGATGATGGTTTCAAGGTAGAAAAGGCTTATTGGATTAGTCTTTAACTCTTTACATATGTAATAAGGAGCCGTACCTTCACTGAATCAAAGATTCCAGTTACATTACTTACTTGATTGAAGCCTCAAACTCTTAGTTGTTTTGTGAAAAATAGTAATCTTTTTGAATTAAAAGATCGAACTATTAACTAAAACCGTAAAGTTTGAGGAATAGTGGTTTTATTTTTCCTATCGGTGAGTTTTGTTGGAAAACGAACAGTGTACTTAATTTCAATCCAATACCAAAACTAAGCATGTCTACTGTTAAACTATAACAAGAGAATACGCAAATCAATTACTTTGAGAGCCGTTCGTCTTTGGAATTCTACGAATATTCATAACCTACAGACTTTGTTCTTAGCTGTAGTAATAACTCAGCTCCTTGGTCTAAATCTTGTACTATTATACATCTAACTCCAATCTTTCCAATGGAAATTTAAGCATAGGTTGAAATAAATAATTTAACAAAATGACTCAAGGTTAATAAACGTAGCTAGCTCTGACAAGATAACCATACGTCATATTTCCATGTTACTATAAGCTTTAACCCCAGTGGCTTTGGATTTATGTAAGAAAAGAAGTATACTAAAAGGTAGTCTTCATTGTGGAAAAGGAAAACAAACTAAGTGTAAGATCTATACAGCTTTGGAGACACTATATCTCTTGAGACCTAAACAAAGATGAAAAAGCACTTTGTCAAGTCTTTTCTTCTCTGGAATAGAAAACTGTACCTCGACTCCTACAATTTCTCAATGTTCAATACAGACACGGTCATTCAGTAACAAGTATTATATTAGTTATAGACGTAGTTATACAACATTTTCATGTTTCATAGAAAACAATTTATCCAAGAAAACTAACACTTTATATGATAAAATTATATCTTTTATAATATTACTTCTTTAATAAAAACAATTACTTTAAGATTTCTTTTATTCTTTTTCTCCTTTATCTAAGGTCGCGATGTTTATTTTTGTCGTCCCATAAGAGCACAGCCAACGGACAAACTGCATGTCCCAAAATCTGTTCGAATCGGACATTCTAAAACAACATCGGATTGAATACAAAACAAACAAATACAAGAATGAATTCTCAAATAGCTACAAAAATAATGCGTAAACCACGAGCTATATCACGTAGAACTTCCTTAGCAATATTTTCCCCTATGGCATCATCACCATTTTCCCGTATGCGTTCATCTCCAAGTGGAAAACAGACCTTTGAAGAAAAAGCCGCTAAACCAGAGCCGCTTTTTGACACGCTAAAAACACACATTTATGAAAAAGAACTTATTGAAAGAAAATATCGAGATTTAATAAGAGTAGCTCATATAATTCAACTTGAATTTACAAAGGAGAATAAACCTAAACAAGTCGTTGATCCAGGAATGATTTTTTCAGATGAAGAATTCCCTGATAAACACAATAGACAATTACTGCAGATATTTCATACTATAAAAGTCCTTATAGAATTCTTTTTTCATGCAAATAAAAAAGCAGGAAGAAGACCAATTGATAACTCTTTATGTAAAGAGATGTGTACTTACTTAAGTAATTGTCTTGACTCTAAAGATATGTCATTAGAAGAAGCAATGAAAGGTTTATCAAAAGTCTTTGCTCCTATGTCTATATCAGACAAACTAAGTTTTCTTGATGAAGATCCTGAAATGCTATTACGAGAAAACTCAAATCTTGATTCTGATGGATCAAAAAGAGATTTAGGTGAAAAATATTGTGAAGAAGATTTAGAACTTGCTTATCATGTGTTGGAAAGTGTAAAAGGAGTATTGAGTTTTATGCATCTAAGTGTAATTGTGTATGCTATTGAAGAGATTAGAAGAAAATTAGATTTAGGTATTGAACATTTGACAAAAGATATACATGATAACGGATGGAGAATAAGTGTTCGTTTAGATGAAAGATTAGTTGAAGTAAGTCATACAAGAAGAGAAGCAGTTTTAAGACAAAAAGGTCAAGATGGTAAAAATTATTGGGAGATTGAATACAATTTAACTGTGATTTTTGATAGTTTGATGGAAAAATTTCAAGCTGTAAGACTTGCTTTAACTAATTTAGAGTTCAGTGATGAAGCTGATCCAGAAGTAAAACAAAAGATAAAAGAGAAATTCTTCAATGGGAAATTTATTATATGTTGAACTTGATACTAAACTAATAAGTCTTTATTCTCTATGTATTCTTTAAGTTGAAACATTTTTAGTTTTTGTTGAATTATTTTTTCAAGATAAAGTGGATCAAGTAAACAATAAAAAACACCACTTTTTGTTTTGTGAAGCATTCTTCTTTTAACTAAGAATAATAAGCTTTGTTTCCAATTAAATTTTATTTCCTTTAAAAATATAAATTCACTAATTTGAAGACAAAAAGGTTTTAATTGAGTAAAAGAAATATATTTTGGTAAATGTGTATTTCTTAATCGAGGTGTTTTATAAACTTTTTTTGAGAATAAGTTTTTATTAAAGTTTTTTGAGTTATAAGATAAAAGAAGTGTTGATAATAAAAGGCAACATTCTTCTTCTGAAAGACAAGCAAAAAATTTATCTTCAGAAATATTTTCTTGAACACAACAAGAAGAAGAAATTGGCTTAGCACTCGCAGACAACAAAGTAAAAGGTTCAAATTTAGGGTGGAAACTAAAATCAGCACAACATATCGTATATTGAAATAAAAAATTTTTTCGAACTTGAAAACTATTCAACTCCTTTAACCAATTCAAATCTACTTTTTCTTTATCAAAACAAAACCAAATCTTCAACACTTTTTCTCCAGCGGCTAAATTAATTTCTGACATCAACTGTAAAAAACAAGAAAAAAAATCTTTTCGTTTAAAAAAATTAAAATAATCTTTTAAAAAAGAATTCTTTGATGTAGAAATTTGTGGTGAAGGAGGAGGTATAGAGGGAACTTGTTTTGAAGAAAATAGTTGTGCAAAGAAGAGTTGGTTACTTTGAATAGTTTCTGAAACAGTTTCTTGATATTTAGAATTTGTTTGAGGTTTTTCTGGAGAAATCGAAATTTTTGAAGATTTAATTTGTTGAAGAAGAGAAAATAGTTTAAGCTTGATATGAAGTTGAAGTTCTTCAGCTGTTGTGAAAAGGAAAGTGTCAATGTAAATGAAAAGAGTTCTAAAAGGTAACCTGACCGTAGTTTCTGCGTATATTAAGTCATCCAAATCTTGAAGAATAGATGCTTTCATTGATGAATATAAAATAATATTTGTCTTCCATGGATAAAAACTTTGAACAACTTGTGCAACCAATTGCTTGTCATGTTTCTTTTCCAAAGAACTTTGAAGATATGCAAGAAACTTTGTATCATCAGTTGGAGATATATAAACATTTGAAATTGATTTGGAAGATGTGTTTCTTGAAGTATCTTCTTTTATATTATTAAATTTCATGATATAGAAACAAAAGTTGTTTATTTTGTTTGTAACGTTTTTCTTCCGTTGAACTGCTATATTTGGGCTATATGTCCCATTATTCGTAATTGAATCGTGTAAAGAATTGATTGGTTAAATAATTGAAATTCATTGGTTGAAGTATAAGTATATGTTGAGTGTGTATTGAAGGGATAAAATGGCAAGTAGAATAAGAGTTCTTTCTGAGCGCTTAATGGTTCCAGGAAGAGAACAACTTGTTCGTACGATAATGAAAGATATTGAAAAATCTGTTGTCAAACAAACTGGTTTTCTTGGGGGTGAAATAATGCGTGATTTGAATAAACCTGATTCATATTTAATACTCACCGAATGGGAAAGTCTCAGACATTTGAACTCATGGTTTGAAACTCCTTATTATAAAGAACAGATGAAGCAACTTAATGATGCACTACAAGAACCAAGTTCATATAAAGTTTTGAAGAGACAAGATGAAGATATATTTTTACTCTAACCACTAAACATGCGCATCATGTTCTGCATCATATCGTTGCTTTGCTGCTGCTGGATCTCTATATTATAAAATCGCTTTCCAATTTTATCAAGTGTTTTATTTAAATTAGGATCAATTCGAAGGATTTTTTGATACTTTTCTCTCAGAGTCAAGAATAAAGGCTTAGCATCTCTTTCAAGTGTCAGTAAGAGAAACTCCAAGAAATTTTTCAAGGGCTCCATCGCTTTGTTCTTCGGCAGCTTCTTTTCTTGAAAAGTCTTAAAAAGATAATTAGCATCCTTTAAATTTGCACGAGCTAAGAGCAGCAAAACAGAACTTGCCATATGAACAACTACCTCGCTTGGAACCTTAATCTTCACAAGAATAAATTCCAACAACTCATCCAAGTCTTCTTTTGTTTCTATACTTTCTACATATGCTTCAACAGCTTTACCAGTCTTCCCTAACTAAATGATAATCTGTCCAAAATATACCTATTTCTGCATAGCAATCTCCTGAAACCTTTTGGAGCATTGGATGCTTTCGTGTTGAACTCTTATTGGTTGTTTCAAGCCACTCATTTGCTTTCTCTGTTAATTTCAATGTCATCTTTGCCACCTGGGGATTATTTGGATGAGAAATAAGAAAATATGAAAGAGAAGTTGAAAGAGATTTTAATACGGGTTCAGAAGGTAGAGTTTTTGTAGATAGAAGAAACTCTAAAGTATCGTTGATAATTTCTTGAGAAGAGTTTGGTTGTTGGGCATCAAGAAGAAGTTTTGACGTGGCAAAGGCGAGATCGAGGGTTTTAGGGCGGTTTGCAGGTTTTGATTTCTTTGAGCGGGATATTTTAGCCTTTACACTTTGAAGAGCTGTGTAGTGGTCACCTGATTCGATCCTAGACATGAGTAAATAAGGGAAGATACATTTCTTTAATTGATTCCATTTTGTGTTAATCTAATTTTTTGTGGTAATGCAATACTGTGATTTAATAATATTCTACAATATTGTCAAATTTCTCCTATTTAACCTATCAGCAATGGAAAAGAAACAATATTTATTTAAGAGCTTACCTTTTATTGTTTATATTTTATTCTTTAAATAAATTTGTTTTTCCAAAAAAGTGCCATAGATCCATGTACTTTCATAAAGAAAATAGGAGCCCATCTCAACAACAGTTATCTTGATGGGTAGATGATCCTCGAAAGTTTCTTTGATGCATTTAAAGATTTATATATCTGAAAAAGATATTTCAATGTAAAACAGTTTTGTTGCTTTATAATAAAAAGTTTTTAATTAGTTTATTGTAGATACATGTTTCTATATCAGGGCGTGCAAACGAGTTTTCAAGCTTAGCATTATATCACAGGTCCACAATAATATTTTTTATTTCCAGCTCTTCATCATGGATTTTATGGTTTTCGTATATTTTTTCTTCACAATGAATTTATTTTATTTATGTGACGGCGTAGATACGATTCCTGTCCTATTAGTGGATTTTCAACTTGAAATACCAAAATTAATGGTTTCTGAGTATTTTGACAATCCCATTGGATCAAAAAAAGATTGTTTGGTTACTTCAGCAGAAAAAATATGATCATGGTTTATATTTAGCAGTTTCTTGTAGCAATTTTAATGCTTACTCACGGTAATCTATATGGTTTCTTACATTTGGGCTTGAATAACAGCATTATTATAATCGAATAAATATTTCTTTTAGTAAATTGAAATATTAACAAGTATGGGTTAATAAATGAATATTTAGGGGGAAAGAAGTTTATGCTGCATTCTCAACAAATAGAAAATTATCAACAGGTACTCATCGCTGTAAGATATTGATGATCAAAGAAGAAATTTCTTTGAAACTTACAAAAATAGCTTGTTAAGTCTATGGAAATAATATACTTCTTTAAAATTTTAATTCTTTCAGATGCTAATTGGGCTGTTTTAATCCATCGTCTTCTAGAGCCCGTTCTATAGTTGAAGTCGAGCAACAAAATCTGAAGCTAAGAAGCACGACATGGAGGACAGTTGGCATGGAATGAACACAATGCTGAAGTCTCTAAAGATACCTCAATCTGGTGTTTTTTACGCAGATAAAAACAAAAAATGGATAAGTGTGAAAATATCGAGATATAATCTGAAACTTGAAGAACCTAAGATTATTGTAAAGTTTCTTATGATGAAGACCAGACAACTAGTAGTTTATGTGAAGTGAGTTTTAATTGTTAATATGTTTCTAAAACATATTAGGAAAATAGGATAATGAGAATAAATAAAAATTGATAAGTATAAGAATTGCGAGTGTCATAGATCCAATGCTTTATTTGAAGAAGGAGTGGATCCCGTTTTTAGCTGCTATGCTAAAACCTACTAGAATAATATCTCATGAATCCACTAAACAAGGACATTATTTAGAAACGAGAAACCTTCTAGTTCAATACATGTCAGTAAGGCTTCAATGAAAGTAAAAGGAACTGTGAGTTTCATGATGAACACATAATATTTTAATTTCAAAAAAGAGATTATATATATATATATATAAACATTTGTTATTTTCGCTGGGAATAAGTTTAATTAGAAGGTCTCTCTTAGGTTTCATGCATGTATATATGAGACTTGACTTGTTCATGCTTTGGTAGACTAATAATTATCCACACTAGATATTATTCATCCAAAAAATGGTATCGCCAAGAGTTAGAATAAGAAAACGAGGATGGGAAAATGATCCCAAAATTCACCCCAAAGTTTTATTCTGTCAAGTATTTAAAAAGAGGGTAGAATAAGTCCAACAACTGCTAAAATGCTAAAGATGGTTTTATACAATTCGGCTATTCAATTAACTTACTTTCTTGATTGTTTCAAAAAGATATACTCAAAGTTGCTTAACTAGTCGAATACTATTTTTCGAGCTCACAAAATAAAAATCTCAAAAACATAAATTCTCACAAATTTCACTCGAGTCAAACTAGTATTTAATTTTCTTTTTGACACAGGTATATTTATTATTGACCGACTTAGCAATATTTTAATGTTGAAATGAAAGCTTCCATCACCATATGAAAAAATGAACATGTTGGAAAATTTTGGTCAAAATACTCATATTCTTCGCTTTCAGCTTTGGTTCTCATTAGATAATGGCCAACTCGGTATTAACAATAAGAAATCCTGCAAGTAGAAACGTGAATGTCATTGAAAGTACCTCTCTAAATTGTATCTACCAGGACCAAAATACCAAATAAATCAGCACGTAATCGTTTTCCTTTAAATAATATTTTTCATTCTTTAATCCAAATCAATTATGATCAATTGGTAAAAAATACAAACAACCAAAAAAATATTCAAAAAAATCGGGAATGACGTAGTTTTAATAATAATATCAGTGGATATCTATTCTGTGCATCATCAGAATAATAGAATCCCAGACATTGAGTTTTATATAAAGCTTTCTTGACCTAACTCTTGGAACCAATAAAGTGAAATATCATGAACAATCTTGATATTCCAACTAATAAACCATTCGAAAGTAATCCGTCTAAGATTGTGCTAAAATAAAAGCTGGAGAAAGAATAAGGGTCAATCCCGGTAATTTCATTTTTTGACAAGATATATAATCTCAAAATGCAAAGAATTGTAACTCCAAAAAATATCTGTGTATATTCTATAACAATGACCCCAGTCTATGCTAAGACTACCTAAGAGTAATTTCTCAGAAAAGTAAAATGATTACAGTTTTTGTGGGAAGTGGGGTTTGTGAAGTTGCTCTTAAGTATTTGTGTCTTGCTCCATAAATGTTCTGACATTTAGAAATATATTATTGTGGAGAAAGTATCTAACTGGTACTCAATATCTTTGGAAACTGATGGTAAAATTTAGTAAACTCATATTACTTTTATCATTAAGCATTAACCTCTATGCAGTGACATACAATGCTTTTTGTTAATTCTTTAACCGTACCTCTAAACAAAGCAAAATGAAATAGTGTACACGTTATACGCAGATACAACTATACTTATAATCTATCCATGAAGACTTAAAAGGGAAAATAACGTCTTACAGGGGTTGATAGACGAACAAAGACTAAGATATCAAAATCTCCATTGGAAAGAAACACACACTCGAATACAGAGGGTAGGTTTGTATTAGATTTGGTATTGCAATAGGGTGAGAGTAAAATTATAGGTTTGAGCTTGGGAATGAGAGGAGGGAATTTAAGAGGTATTTGTGACTGACTATTTGAAGTTGAAGTGTTTTCAATACGAATTTTGCTCGTATTAGTTACACAAGTCTCCAAATGCCAAGAATGAAATGACCATAAAGAAAACCAATAAAGTAAACAGTTATTGAAGTGCATTAGGAAGTCTAGCTGAGATTGAATATAGTGAAAGAATATCCTTACACAAAGGTAGAGACAACACACGATATACCAGTACCTCTCGCGCTGTGACTATGCAATGTGAAATACAGTTTCGTAAGCTTATTAACTGAAACATTACTGTATAATCAGGATAATTAGCTTAAATACACTACCGTGCTATGTGATTAAACTATTTTAGAAATCTATTTTGTTAGAAAATAAGAAATAGAATGGGAAGAGAGAGTTAGAATATAGGACCGAGGGCGCAGCATGTTACTGACATAGCTTCTACAGGAATCACTACAACGTGAAACAGTAATAATAAATTTAACACGAATTGAAAAAAAAACATAGAAATAATTGACACGGTAATTAGAAACAGTTAAAATGTAGAACAGTTAAATATAGTATTGTGTGTTACTATCTTCTCATGAAGTGTTTTGAAGGTAAATAATTAATGTGGATTACGGATGTTAGGATTCACAGGCTTTGGACATGCGGCCTGAAAAGATACCTTAGCTGAATAAATGAAAATAGTATTAAAATATAAATCTAGCCGAATAGCATAGAGAAACAACATGCTCCACTGATGTTAAATGTATTTCAGTAATATATTAGTACGGGCATGATATTCCTTTATTTCATCAATGTTATTTAGCAATAGCCCAATAAGCTCAACAGATTTTTCAAGAGTTAAAAGCAAAGACAACAACGAAAGGTATTGATGTTGCATCTCAGTATCAGCTTCAGCTAGTATATAACACGTGGTATGTTTATGGTATTGGTATAGTTGGATAGGAACTATCCACTCAGGTTGGTGCACAATGCTCGTTTCATCTTTTATTCTTGTTTACACAAGAGAAAAGAAAGGAACAAACAGTAAGTCGAAAACTTTGTGTTAAGCCTTTAGTCTCTAACAGCAAAAACGATACTTACTTATGACCTAATATGCGGCGATTAAGATAAAATCCTAAATTGTCTAAGTGCTAAAAAGAGGAATTTGGTGTTGCATCTTTCATGTTTTCAGTTATCATCATTTTTTTTATATTTCTAAATGGATATAAATATTTGCCAAACATACTGAAGGTAACATAGCGGTCCAAAAAATCTCCAATAGTTAATATTCTAATTAATTATACCATAATAAGAGACTTAATGTATTCTCAAAAATAGTTCTGCTCCATAATTTAAGGGTGAATTTATAAACTGGTTCGAAAGACCTTGTTGGCAAAAGGAGTTTGCACTGACATGTTTGGAATCAGGTTTTTAATTTATTTAATTTCATTTTCTTCCTCTCGACACTTTTATTTTTTATAAATAGCTACGTCATATGTAACTCAAATCTATTTTTAGCAGCTACGGAAGCATTTATTGGATTAGAGAAGCTTCAAATGGATGTTTGCACTTTTTCTTTATCAAAGAGCAGAGGATTTTTGTACCAAGTCTATAGAATTAAAAAATAAATTTGTATTCATCTCGAAAAATACTTCAATAAGCAAAATTTGGCCTCTAAGAGGCATCTATAAAAGAAATTACATTCATTGTGGTTCCAGATTTTGGGCTCTAGGTTTTTGTGTAAATAGAAATGATGCAATAAAGTAATAGTCCCAAAAGTTAGCATATGGAAGAAAAATAAATGCAAAATTATATTTTACTTAAATAGCTTTAAATATATCCATGCTTAAATCTATCAGAATCCAATAAACCTCAACTTAATAGTTATATTAAACCCAGAGTAACTTGGCAATGACTCTGACAGCTCTATAACACGTCAAACATAGATTATTATGTAAAAATTGAGTGGAACCATTTTTTTTAAATATTTGAGTTTATTTTAAGATTTTTTTATGCAGAGAGAGAGCTACCAACTTTTTTCTTTGAGGTGCAATCGCTTACTTTCCTCAGATGGATTAAAGTGTTCTCATTTGAGTTAAGGTTTGGTTGGTAGTATTAATTAGAATATAGATTGAAAGAAACATTAAATTTTAAAATTTCATTTAGATAGGATTCTTTCTTCTTCTGAGACCCCATATTCTTCGTACTATGACGATCTTCTCACTTGTATTCCCCTAACGAGACATTACAATGAAAACATAATAAGAATCACCCCAAAATACACAAAATCTGCAACCACATCAAATACCATCAAATGACACAAAATCAAAAGCTTTCTCTTACACAAGATACGAAACTTCTCATATGTGGTGGCTTCGCCGGAATTACTGCAAAAACAGTTATTGCTCCACTTGAACGTCTTAGAATATTAGCTCAACTATCTCCAAATATTTCTTACTCTTCCCATATTTACCAAATTCTCAAATCCGAGGGCGTCAAAGGACTTTGGAGAGGAAATTTTCTTGCATGTATTCGAGCATTTCCTTCTAGAGGTATTTTATTTAGTACTAATGATATTTACAAGTCTTTTCTTTCTCCTTTATCTTTGAGTCCTATTTCTGTTTCTTTTTGGTCAGGAGCCTTTGCGGGAATGACCGCAACCGTTGCAACGTACCCGTTGGATCTCGCCAGAACCCGAATCTCAGCATCACATTCAACTAATAAAAATGCAAGAAGCTTCATTATTGTCCTATCAGATGTCGTAAAACTTGAAGGCTCTCGGTCTTTATTTAAAGGAATGGCACCTACACTTCTCGGTTCTGTCGGGTATGAGGGAATCAAATTCTTGTCTTTTGATATTTCTCGACAAATTGTTCGTAGGCATTTTGGCTTAGAAAACTCGGGAGTTATCGAGAAAATGGTCTCGGGTGCTATTGCTGGCGGGATAGCGGGATTTGTAATGTACCCGAATGATACTGTACGTAAGAACTTGCAGATGAGAGGAATAGGAAAAAGAAAAGGAGAAAAGGGAACATGGGTTAAAGTTGTAAAGGAGTTATATAAAGATGGAGGAGTTTTAAGATTTTATAGAGGTTTATCTCCCTATTTACTTCGGATGGCTCCAAATTCAGCTATTCAGTTTACAGTATACGAAACACTAAAAGGTTGGTTGAATGATTAAAATAGATCGTAATCTAAAGGAAAAGAAAGTTTTCTTTGACGAAGTAAATTTTCAGCTAAATGATAGAAATGAAGGTTTTTCAAGCAAGATATTTCTTTTTTGTAAAGTTGTACTTCATCAACCGGAATTAGAAGATTTTTGGTAGTCTTTTTGTTTTTTAAAGTTTGAATTAATTCCAGAGATTCTTCAAATTCTTCTTTTACAAATTTTACTTCCAGTAAAAGTTGATCAACTTGAGTTTTCAAAACTCCCTTTTTAACATTCAACGTTTTTATTTTTTCTAAATCTTTTTCTGCTGAGTTTAATGTTTTTTCATCTTTGGGATGAAGTTTTAAACTAACATATCCTTTAACACAATAAATAGAAACTAAACTCTTGGTCAAGTTATCTGTATATTTTGAAATATCTTTATCTTGTTTATTTTGATTCTCTGAAACTTCTTTGCTTAAATATTTTTCTACTTCTTCACAAATTTTTATAACTAAAAAACCATCTTCTTTCTTTTTACTCTTTGTATATTTTTGACAGACATGTGCTAACTTAAATCCTTGAAGCCTAATAAGAATATCTTTTAATGCAAAATCTTTTTCTTTTTTCTTCTCTTCCTCTTCAACCTTTTTAATTAATTTATTCACTTCTTCTAACTCAACTTGATCAAGTTTCTTCTTCAAAACACTAACTTCTTTCAAAATATTTAAATCTACTTTCTTCTTTTCTTCTGGAAAAAGCTCTTTAGAAGCAGCATCAAAAATTTTCTTAGTATGTTTTTTCTTACTATCATCTTGTCCAACATGATACATTATTTTATATCCTTTTCCTTTATTAGGCTCTGCAAAATAATACATTTCACCAACCATAACGTCACCAACTTTTGCCCACTTTGGACTCTTATTGTTGTTTTCAACGATACAAAGAGACACACTTTCATCTTTAGATAATTTAAAACTCTTTCGCATCTTTTTATCCTTAATAAAGTCTAATTTTCCACCATAAAATGCCACATCAGCACGTAGGTCTACTTTAAAGGAAAGGGTCAATGGTTGAGATCTCAATGCAGAAAGCGTTGAAGGGTTCTCACTAAACAAGCAAAATCGAGCAAGATACTTTCCAGCATCAACTTTATTATAACTTGAATATGTATCACTGGAAAACATCAGTTTCTTGTCTTGATTGTAAACCAGGATCATTTGACAAAACACAGGGCTTTCGTAGAGAAAGTTGTGCACTGGGTGGGATAGCTTTATAGCTAGAGGTTCGGGGATATCTATATCATACTCTAGAACAACTCTATATGGTTGTCTTCTTAGTTCACTAATCCCTTCTGAGCTCGTATCTTTCTTATTTATTCGTGTTAGGGTTCTATAAATACTCTGAAGTCGTCCAACAGCAGGTGACCTTGAAGTTTCCTCTTGAGACTTATCCCCAGGGGACATCTGGGACAAATATTCATATGAGAGAACATCATTATCCCAAACTAATTGGGGTTCAGCGTCAACATTCCGTGGGAATACTTTTCTCTCAACAGCCTTATAAGTAGCCGTTGGAGTCAACGTACACATTCTCAAATAGTTGTTTAATAGTAAAAGTTTCGGAGAAGGAGAAAGAACGAGTTCTTGTGTAGAAGGAACAATACCTTGAAACTTTGCAGAAAGATCAAAGGAAATTTCTTCTTGGCTATACCTCCAACTTTGGCAAAAGGTAATTTCAATAATTCCAGGATAAGAGACTTCAAATCCGTAATTCAAAGGTTCTCGAGAACTTTGAGTGTTATCAAACCAGCCGTATTTTACAGCCATATCATTTCTATAACTTCCTTTTGAGGACATTTGGAAGCCACAAATATAAAACAACTTCTTTTGAGCAGTATTTCCAAACTCAACAACCTTTTCTCCTTCTTCCTCCTTCGTATCGGATAATAATTTAATACTCAAATCCAAAAAAGATGCTCCTTTAGGAATAGCCAAAAAAGTTCTTTTCACCAGACCTCCGTAAAATTTCATATTACTCTTGTCGAAATCTATTTCCTGGATTGAGTTTTCAGGCACTACAATAGTAACAGGAAGTTTAAACAAAGGTCCAAGAGACTTTGTTCTAGCTTCATAAATATTAACCCAAGTAAAATGAACTCCAGCAGGTAAGTTTCTAGGATCAATTAAGATATTTATACTTTCAGATCCGTGGTACAAAACTTCTTCTGTTGTTTTAACCCATTTTTCACTACATTCAACCATCAGTTTCATCTGTAATTTATTCTTGTAAGAAATAGGCCACCGGGTAATTACAAATTCACCCCTTTTAAAATTTGAAGGGTTGGATAATTTATCCGTAGTATAACCTTTAGAATTTGAAAACTCAGAATATTCTTCAGTGTGATTAAATATAGGTTTGAGAAATAAGTTGTGAGTAGATGTTGTTTTAACTTGGGCTGGATCACGTAAATAGATTCCTCTGTTAAGATGTGTTCCTGGAGAAGGGATGTTTTGTGCTGAGGAAACTACAAAATCAAAAGGAAGATCAAGAAAAAACATATCGTCATCCTTTGAAACATATTCCTTTTCACTCATAAGCATTTCAAAAGCAGATTTAATTTGAATTAAACCTTTTCCCATACCAAAATTTTCCATTCCATCTATCTTTCGAGCAGAGTTTTCAATTGCTCTTTGTACAGAAACTGGAGAATATCTAATTTTCTTCTGCTTCAATGCAGACAAAAGTAAAGCAACTGATCCGCATGCGTTTGGTGAAGCCATTGAAGTTCCATTTTTCTGATCTTTCTGATGCAAAACCCATTGAGGAACAGAAGCAACTGCACCACCGGGGGAACAGATAGAGACTCCAAGTGATCCATCATAAGTAGGACCTCTTGAAGTCCAATCATAAAGTGATTCTGCCTCTCCATCAACAATACTTCCATACTGCGCAACTTTCATATTCCTATCTACATAAGCACCTACAGAAATCACACCAGGAGAGGATCCAGGTGCACCAACTGTTGATAAAGAAGGTCCAGAATTTCCTGCTGAAGTAACGAATATTAACCCGTGTTTTCTGACTGCTTCTTGAATAGTTTCCACAACAATTCCTTCACTTGTTCCAGTAGATGCTTCTCCAAAGGACATATTAACTAAATCGCAACCTAACTCAACAGCCAAAGATACAGCTTTTACTATAGATTTGTTTGTTTCCATAGTTCCTAATCTTCCATCACCTATTCTAAGCGAGACAACTTCTGCTCCGGGAGCTATGCCGTTCAAATCACGGTTTTCAGGATGGTTTCCTGCTAGTATAGAAGCAACGTGTGTCCCGTGAGAACTGTTGTCACAAATTAGAGTTACTTTAGAAGAAGACAAGTTTCCAGAAAGAAGAGCAGCTGGATCTTCTGTTTCCACATTCACACAATAGTTTAATTGCGAAACTTCATCCCACTTATCAAATTGCTGGGATATTTTGAAGCTTGAGATTGGTTTGAATTGTGTCAAATCTCCATCCCCTTGTTTATCTAGAAGTACTTTGAATACACCATTGATATCTTGATACAGAACCACTGTTACAACAAATCCTTCAGAGTCAAATCTAGGTTCTGTTTTAAGAAGTTCAAGTTGTTTTTTCAATTTTTCGTCTTCTGGTTGAACAGCAAGTTTCTTTTCAACTTCCTTCTTAATAAGTTCATGATACTTTTTAGCTCTTTCTTCATGTTTTGCAGCAAGTCTTTTACGTACAGGTTTTGGAAATACAGCAAAAATATTCTTCTCTCCAAGAAACCATTTCTTTGTTGGATTTTCATCACTTACAGACTTTGAAATCTTCAATCTATCCTCTCGAAGACCGTTAATGAAAATAAAATCCTCTTCTTTTTCACCACTCTGTTCTCCGGATGAAGTTGAAATGACCATTTTTAATAGTGCCACATCAGCATCTCCTGTACAATCTCTTATATCAATAATTTTTGCACTACCAGTTGTACTTACTGATAAACCTGCTGCACCTGGATCAACACCTGTGTCAAGAACAGCAACTCTTACCTGTCTACCTATACATTACTAAAAATAAAGAGTATACCATCAAAATTTGGATTTTCTGTAAGGAATATATCACTCTGGGTAGGTGATTTAGGAATCATATGTTCCAGGAAACTGGGTTCTTGTGAAGCTGACATTTTGTTTATGTTTTTTTGTTGAGGAGATTTATTCTTGGAATGGCTTTTTTGGACAGGAAGTGATGCGAACTGCAATTGAAATTTTTGATAACTGAATCAGACAAATAAGAAAAAATTAGGAATTGATTTTGGGCAATGAAAATATGTAACGAAAGGGGATTTGAAGTGAATAGATGAGTTTATGCAACATTCTTTTAGGTTCAAAAACTATGGGAGCGTATGAGAGATGTTGGATCAGGAATTGTGCTACTGGGTCTATGCAGTCTACTAAAGGAACTGAGTATTTGTTTCTTTCTTCTTTCTTTCAATAATGTCGAGTAAGTCGAACGAATTTTCTTGTGACAGTTTGTTTCTTTCGGATCTTTTTGTTTATGACACGTTTACTCTTAGTCATAAAAAGGATGTAATAAAGGCAGGTTTGTTAATTATTTGATTCAAACCTTCTCTATATTTAAGTTAATCCATGTCCTTGAGGTGCCCGCTCTTTATATAACATGCTCTGAAGCAATATTTATGTCCAGCTCATAATATTACTTATATTGAAATCACTAAAACATATATTTAACTTCCGTAAATCTTCAAGTTCGCTGAGGTTTCCAGAGAAATCTTCATATGCGGTATTCAAACAGAACGTGAGTGCATAATACCAAAATCAAGACAGATCTCACAGTATAAGATGTCTACAACAAATAGTTAGCTACATCCGTGACAGCTGTGATATAGTGCAGCGGAACTACAAGAAAAATCTACAGATATTTGTGCATGAAAATCAATTTAAAAAAATATTCTCAACGGTTTTTCCTATGGTACCGGGGACCAACATACGAACGAAAAATGGTGTTTATTAAATTCAAGCTAAACCTGTGACAGTAATACACTTCTAACAACAAACAGATCCATTTAAAACTCGGAACAAACTGACAGTTCCCTGATTTGAGGACAAAATTCATCTGAAATCCATAATTACATCTCAATCTTTGTGCACTTTCAAGAAAAAATATTTTGATTGCCAGATTAAACTTTAACAAGCAAATATCATAGCTTTCTAGTGTTTAATTGTTGTCATTTTCAGATTAAGATTTCTAGTAGATATGAAATTTCTTTGCACAGTTTTGCTTCTGTAGTAGTTTGGTGTACCATATAGTAGAAATTTTTTAGATAACAAAGAAGATTTTGCGAACAACAATGTGTATAAAAGGACACATTATCCGAGATCATTGGAAGCTTGGTACTCAGATATTTTGAGACCGAAGGAAAATATTCTTAAATCGTACTTTTTTAAGTCCATCGGAAGGATGTATGAATTTTAATTATCACAGTGCTGTAAATATTTATAGTCTATAGTATATCTGAATCAGTGATATTTACGGAGTTAGACCTAGCCTAATAAAGAAATCTTTTAGATTGGTACAACCTTTTTTCTCAAACGAACATACACTTGCCATGTGAGAACAATTATGTGTACATTTTGCAGCAAGAGCATTACATAGGGGAGGAATTTTATGAAAAATTTCGATATTTATTTGATAATCTTTTTTGATTCTTATTATCAATAACAGAACTGGGATTTTGATTTTTATCAAATGATT